>JAJHSJ010001130.1:0-61642 GCA_021015155.1 Magnolia officinalis | reverse complement strand
TTTAGGTGGAACCCACCATAGAGATCATGTACATGTTGTCAGATGTCTCAATCTATCTGGAACAAGGGTCTATTGATAATATCAACGACCGCTTGATCCCATCGAGAAACTCCTGATTTTTCCCAATTGCTCGCTGGAAAGTTTTTTTAGGCATTCTTCTATCCTATCAAGGATGGCTTCGATCTCATCGATAGGTGTTTGTCGATGCCACTCGATCCTATCGAAGGTCCCATCGAAAGAATTGCACGATTTTGTGGACGTGCGGGTTTTGTTTCTTATTTTGTTTGTAACAGTATATAAGAGAGTGTAATCGGGATTAGGGTATTCTAAGACATTCTTAAGGTGTTCTAGAGAGAAAGCTAGGGTTTTGGAGAGGGTTTTCAAGGTTTCTCATTTGTGTAAGTGCATCCATCTTTTGTAATTCAATTTTCATAGTGGATTTGTTTGTTCCTTTGTGTCGTGGTTCTTTTTCTCATGAGGGTTTTTCCACATAAATTCGTGTGTTCTCTATGATGTTTATTTGCATTTAAGTTCTTGTTTGATTCGAATTCAGGGCTTGCTTCCGTGATTACCCAACAAGTGGTATCAGAGCTAAAGTTGGGATTCGAGTGTGAATCTGAAACTTGTCGTCGAAAGTATCAAATGTGAAGTATGAAACGAAAAGTTCACCAGATGAAACAATTTTGAACTATGGAAGATGAAGATGAGATGTCTTCTAGTTCAGCAAGGATTGTAACAAACATTCCTTCGTAAAGCGAATCTATGAACGATACAGAGTGTGAAGAACTTGATGAGAGAGCTAGTACCTCAATCCGATTATGTTTGGTGGACAATGTTCTTTATAACGTCCTTGATTAAAAGACCGCAGCAAGGGTTTGGATGAAACTAAATAGTTTGTAATGAAGAAATTCTTGGACAATCGTCTATATCTTAAGAGATAGTTTATAATTTTAAGATGATGGAATGGTCTGATATTAATGAACACATTAGCACGTTTAGTAAATTGCTTTACAAATTAACAAATGTGGAGGTGAAGATCGAAGAAGAATGTTAAACCTTAATCTTGTTGAACTTTCTTCTAGCATCTTAAGAGAATCTCGTAGACACTATGTGTCATGGTAGAGAGACCATAGATGTCGAAACTATCATCTTAGCCCTTCATGTGAAGCAGTTGAGAAAGAATGACAACGACAATGGTTCTTCTATGAATGCGTTGGTCGCTAGGGGAAGGAATTCTAATCGGGAGAATGGAAACTCACAATCGAGATCCAAGTCAAAGGGCTAAGAGCAAGATGAAGTGCTTGAATTGTGGCATGACTGGACACATGAATCCCAATGCTCAGAAGGAAGTGAGATCAGATAATACACCGAAAGAGGCCAACACAACAGAATCTAGTGAGGAAGTTGATGGCGGTGATGGTCTGACAGCATCCAAATCTGAGTATCGCAGTAACAAGTGAATTTTGAATACGAGGCCCTCATACCACATGACTTTTCAATGAGATTGGTTCACTAGTTACAACGAGTGTGATGGTGGCCAGGTGTTTATGGGCAATGACATTGCCTATAAGGTTATTGGTGTCAGATCGGTGTGCATCAAGATGTCTGATGGGGTGGGGCGTATCCTAACGGATGTGAGACACATTCCTAACCTAAGAAAGAATCTAATATCTCTGGATGCACTCGAGGCACTTGGATACAAATTCACCAGTTTTGATCGTGTCCTAGAAGTTTCAAAGGGGACACTCAATAATCATGAAAGCGCAGCAAAGTGGTAACCTTTACAAGTTTATCAGGAATACAATATTAGGTGGAGCTGCATCATTTGTAGCGGAGTCCACATTAACATGTTTGTGGCATGCGCGTCTAGGCCACATGAGTGAGCGTAGTATGAAAGTACTTTCTGATCGTTGTCTAATTCATGCATTTAAAAGCGTTGATTTTAATATATGTGAGCATTGCATGTATGGTAAACAATCGCGGTTATCTTTTAAGTCTAAAAATGAGTAAGGGTGTGCTTGATTATATTCATTCGAATATATGGGGGTCGTCGCCCGTGGTTTCTGGTGGAGGACTGTTACTCTTCGTCACATTCATTGATGATTACTCTAGAAAAGTTTGGATTTATTTTTGAAAAAATAAATCTAATGTTTTCACCACCTTCAATATGTGGAAGGCGATGGTTGAAAAGCAGACAGGGCAAGAATTGAAAGTGTTAAAAAAAATAATGGTGGTGAATTCATCTCTAGAAAATTTAATCAGTTTTGTAAAGATAAGTGGATTGTGAGGCACAATACAGTAGGGCATACACCGGAGCAGAATGGTGTGGCAAAATGAATGAATCAAACTCGTGCCCGAAGCATGTTAAGTAATACTACATCGGGCAAGGAATTATGGACTGAGGTCATTAATACGGCTTGTTACTTAGTGAATCGGTCCCTGTCTACAGCCATAGATTGTAAATTTTCAGAAGTAGTGTGAAGTGATCATGATGTAGACTACTTAGGATTGCGCGTATTTGGTTGTGATACTTACTCTCGTGTACCATCAATTGAGAGAGATAAACTAGAACAAAGGGCGAAGAAGCTTAACTTTGTGAGATACGATGATGGTGTGAAGGGATATAGGTTGTATGACCAGGTCATACGAAAAATCACGATGAGCGGTGACGTTGGGTTTAATGAGGATTATGTGTTGCACAAGGATAAACACAAGGAAGCGAAAAAATCAGTGGTGATTGATGTCGAAATTGAAAAAGATGAGACAAGTAGAAGCCGAGCCCCAGGAAGAGGTACATGATCAAATGGAGCAGCCACCTCTCAGAAGAAATCCGCCAAGAGATCACAGATTACCGGTCAGATACAAAGACGACTCAAATATTACTTTTTCCCTCATTACAGATGAGGAGGATCCGTTTACCTGATGCTGAAAGTGGATGGTGGCCATGCACGACAATATGGATTCTTTGTACAAAAATGAAACATGAGAGTTGGTGGAGCTTCCAGTTGGGTGTAAGTGAATTTATAAAAAGAAATAGGATAGGTACAAGGCGAGATTGGTTGCAAAGGAATATACTATGAAAGAACACATAGACTTCAGTGAGATATTCATCGGTTGTCAAGCAGGTATCTATTAGATTTGTGTTGGCATTGGTTACCCAATACAACTTGTAATTGGAACAAATGAATGTGAAGACTGCTTTCCTACGTGGGGAATTGGAAAAACATATCTACAGAAGCAATCAAAGGGGTTCGAGATAATGGGAGCGAAAAATAAAGTTTGCAGGTTGAGGATGTCGTTGTACGACCTGAAATAGTTGCCTAGATAGTGGTATAAAAGATTTGATACTTTCATGATGGGTCAGTAATTTACCAGAAATGAATATGATCATTGTATCTATTTCAAGACACTGAGAAATGGAGAATTCATTGTCTCGGTATTGTATGTTGATAACATGCTTATCGTCAGCCATAGCATACCAGAGATCGATGCATTAAAGACTTAGTTATCAGGGACATTCGAGATGGAATAAATGGGGGCTGCAAAGAAGATTCTCTGCATAGACATGCATAGAGACAGGGAGAGGAGCAGGCTACGATTATCACATAGACAGAATACCTTGAGAAGGTATTGGTTAAGTTTCGAATGGACAAGGTGAAACCGGTTATCACATCCCATGCTGCTCACTTTAGGTTTTCTTCAGAGCAATGTCCCACTACATATGAAGAAAATCAGGTTATGTCTCGTGTACTTTATTCAAGTGTGGTTGGTAGTATGATGTATGTCATGGTCTCTACGAGACCGGATATTTCACATGCAGTCAGTGTTGTGAGCAGATATATGTCTAACCCTAAAAAGCAACACTAGGAGGCAGTAAAATGGCTACTTCGTTACATATGAGGTACAGTGGACTACGTCTTTAAATTTGAAAAAGCAGATGAGAAACTGATAGGCTATGTGGATGTCCATTACATGAAAAAATGGACAACAGAAGGTCAACTTCCGGTTACTCATTCGTATTAGTAGTGGAGCGATCAGTTGGATGTCGAAGCTTTTGTCTATGGTTACTCTTTCCACAACCCGAGATAAGTGTATAGCGGTGACAGAGGCATTCAAGGAAGGCATCTAGTTGCGAGGAATGATAAACAAACTTGGGCTTCAACAGGAGGCCATGCTAGTTAATTGTGACAGCGAAAGCGCGATCAAACTAGCAAAGAATTATGTTTATCATTCTACAACTAAACATATTGATATTTGTCATCATTTTATCCGACGGTACTTTAGGAAAGAGGTGTCTCTTGAGAAGATCCACGCAAGTGTAAATTTGGCATGCATGCTTGCAAAGGTGGTTCCCACAAAGAAGTTCCGATTCTATTCGACTTCTCTACGTCTGACAAAGGCTTGATGAAGACGAGTGTGCATGACAAGCAACCGCGATGGTGAAGCTATGATGAAGGAGATTAGAGATGGAGCTTGGAGTTGTGGATCATAATGATTGAAGCCATGGTGGAGATGGTTGACAGATATCTTCAATCTATCTAGAACAGAGGTTGGTTAATAGGATTGACAGATCGCTCAATCCCATCGAGAAACTCCTAATTTTTCCCGATTGCTCACTGGACAGTTTTTGGGGCACTCTTCGATTCTTTGAGGATGGCTTCAATCCCATTGATAGGCTGTCGATGCCACTCGATCCCTATTGAAGGTCTCATCGACAGAATTGCATGATTTTGCGGAAGTGCGGGTTTTTTTTCCTATTCTGGTTGTAACACTATATAAGCGGGTGTAATCGGGATTATGGTATTCTAAGATGTTCCTAAGGTGTTATAGAGAGAAAGGTAGGGTTTTGGAGAGGCTTTTCAAGGTTTCTCATCTGTGTAAGCGCATCCATCTCTTATAATTCAGTTTTCATAGTGGATTTGCTTGTCACTTTATGGCATGGTTTTTATCCCATTAGGGTTTTTCCATGTAAATTCGTGGTTCTCTGTGGTGCTTGTTTGCATTTATTTTCTTCTTGTTTGATTCAAATTCGAAGTTTGCTTCCGCGATTCCCAACAGTACACTCGTCCAAAAGCCCTAAGATGGGGTCCACATGTTATGTGTACTGCGTCGAGCCCATCCAAAAGCTGCACCCCACCATGATGATGGGACACCCTAAAAATCATGTCAATCCAAGCGTCAGGTGGGGCAAGACCACTTAGGGCCTGTTTGAATGCCTATAACTTTTTTAAGTTATAAGTAAGTTCATGTAACTTACTTACAAGTGAAAGAAAGTTACTGGTAATCATGTTTGGATGTAAGTTGTAACTTACTTACAAGTAACTTTGTTTTTGTATTTGGATAACCTGTAACTTTGTTACAAGTAATAAGTTATACATTCACCCTAACTAGAGCTTGAAATAGGGAATCGTTGAAAAATCAAATT
Source organism: Magnolia officinalis (assembly GCA_021015155.1). Lineage (NCBI taxonomy): Eukaryota > Viridiplantae > Streptophyta > Magnoliopsida > Magnoliales > Magnoliaceae > Magnolia > Magnolia officinalis. Next base: position 56,217 of record JAJHSJ010001130.1, on the reverse strand, counting down.
GACACATTATAAAAAACTTGGATAAAAGTATTACATTTTATTAAGCCCATGTAAATGAATAGTTTGGTCGATTCTTAGGCTAAACTAATCAACAGGTGGGCCATAAAAGTGGGCCCACATTTTCAAAATGCTTGTAATGTGGGTAAAATAAAAACTTGATGTAACACATAAATCATGGTAGGGCCCACATAGCACCATTAGTAGTAGCCACTTTTAGTTGACTACTATCATTTGGCTACTGACATGTTATGTCCGCCCCACTATGATATATTTGTTTCATCCACACCATCTATCCATTATTTCAAATCATTTTAAGTCATCAGCCCAAAAATGAGGTACATCCAAATCTCAAGACCACATCACTGAAAACAGTGTTGATTGAACGCCCACCATTAAAAACTTCTGGTGGGCCACCAATGTTTTGGATCAAAATAATATTTATTTTTCCCTTCATCCAAGTCCTTATGGCCTAATCAATAGGTTGGATGTCAAATAAACATTACAGTGGGCCCTGGGAGTTTTTTAATAGTGAACTTTCAATCATTACTGTTTTCTGTAGTGTGGTCCACCTGAGATTTAGATATGCCTGGTTTTTTGAATCAAGCCATAAAATGATCCAAAAGAATGGATGAACGGCATGGATAAAACAAATACAAGATGGTGGGCCCCACAAACCACCAACTATTACCCACAATTCCTAGCCAAACCACGTCTGTAAAACCTGACACCAAAAAAGGGGGGAAAACATAAAACAAAAATAAAAAATAAAATAAAATAAATAAAAGGAGGATAGGGTTTTCCAACCTTGCTGGAGGACGGGAGAGAGAAGGAGACTAGGAGAGGGAGAAAGAGATTGAGAGAGGGAAACGGAGACTGATGGAGACATTGGAGGGGGATAAGATGTTTATATAGATAAAGGCTGCGATTCTTCTCAGAAATCTTGATTTCAAAAATTCCAACCATTATCTGTATCAAAGATATAGGTAACTTGAAAAACGACTCGAGCCCAGTTCCCGAGAATGGGGTACTACAGAGGCTATCATAGCGTGGACTACCTTGTTATTTAATTTCTATTTGCCTGTATCATTTTCGCCTCTTTATCCTGTAAGAAAGTCACAGGTTGAGAGAAAGTTACCTGTGACTTTCCTCCCCCAAACACCAACTGTAATAATATCACCTGTAACTTTGTTACATTTTAAAAATGTTATAGGCATCCAAACTCAGATTTGAATAGGTTTTAGGTGATTTTTCATTCTTCCCAGTAGTGTGGCCCAGCTGATGGTTCCATCTATCTGATTTTTGGGATGCCCAATCATCATATTTGTTTTCCATCAAAACATTATAGATAGATTCAGAAGATCTGACCATTATCCGAAAACAAATCATATTTTCTTTATAAAAAAAAAAAAAAAAAAAAACAAAAAGAAGAAGAAGAAGAAGAAGAAGAGAGAGATGTACCCAGCCGAAGACGGTGCGACCCTTACCATGGGATTACTATGGGGCCCACCTTGATCTAACTATTATGTATCCATGCCGTCCATCCATTTTTACATATCGTTTTAGGACATAATCCAGAAAATGAATCAGATCCAATTATCAGGTGGACCATACCATAAGAAGCAGTGGTGATTGACCACCTTACCATTAAAAACTTGTTAGGGCACACCTTAATGTTTTCACACTGGCAATGAAACAGTGGTAATTAACCACCTTACCACATCTTTTGATAAGGTCACATGAGCTTGGATGAAGGGAGAAAACAAATATCAACTTCATCTAAAACTTTTGTGGCCCATTAACGGTCAGTTAGCACTTTTTTCTATGGTATGGTCCACCTAGTAATTGGATTTGCTTCATATTTTGGATAATTCTCTAAAATGATCTGAAAAAATGGGTGGATGGTGTGGATACATAATAAATACTTCAAAGTGGGCCACGCGGTAACCCCACGATAAGAGCCGCACCGTGTTGAGTGAGGCCGCGGTCTCACCTAATCCGCTCTCGGCACAGAGAAGGTTGACTTGGATTCATTGCGACACACCCATTGTTGGTACATTGCTAGTCTTGGCCATTGATACCGTCCAAGTAATAAATCTCCGTACGTTGAGCGTGCTAGGTGGTAGCTACCAGATGTGGGGCCCAGTGATGTGCTAATGAAATCCAACCCGTCCATCAGAGGCTCCAATTAAAAAAATTCAAACCCAAAATCAGTTAGATCCAAAGCCCAGGTCATCCATAGCACAAAGCACATTTTGGAACGGATTGTCCACCACTAAATAGAGTGGTGGGGGCTAAGGTGTTGTATATATAGAATCCAATATATTGAGACCCTTGATCCAAGCCGGATAAAATGTCGTGCATAACTTTCATTGGAGGTGACACATTTCTTACCTCCGACACGCGAACCAGTGGTGGGTTACATTGTAATAGGTGATAATGGAACCACGTTGCCGATCAAACTTCCATCAACATTATGTTGTGCTATTGGTGGCATTCATTCTGTTATCAAAGCCACCAATCGTTGCATGGCTTTAGTCTGGTTGGCCATATAACGATTAGTGCTCTCGACCTGAATACAGAATTGTTCCCCTTAAGCTCTTTTGTATTCTTGCACCATCTGAATACTCATCCGAACATCCCGGAGTACCACGAACACCTCGTCTGGGGGCATAGTACGGGATGTGAATGGCCCCACTAGGTCTCCGATCGGGTTGTTATTCAGATTTAATGCCTCAAGAGGTGCATGAATCGGTACGTCCTCGCCTGGAGGTGGTGCGTTTAGTGTTGAGGGCTCAACCCCGACAATACGAGCACTCATTCTATGCATCCTTGGCAATATCACAACGGTAATTTAAAAACAGTGTCCCACCGAGCGTGCTAGAAAATTATTCGTTGTTATTTTCTCCACTGATTATACGGGCGTGCCAAAATTGGAATCGCGGCTCCAATTCGAACCGAACAATAATGACCTCGAGCGCCAAGGTAGGCAGACACATAGTATATAACCGAGATCTGGAGCGATCGGTCGCCTATTCAGTCACTCGCTCAATGTGTAAATTGAATCGGGCGATATTCAGAGGATAGGGTTCGTCTTTTGATAACATGTTACTCATTAGCCTTCTATACGAAAGGACTTTTCAATACAAAATAAATGAAAAGAGAAAGAAATTATTACAGTCCATCGCAAAGAGCAGCTAAAGAACGTCTCCTCAATGGATGATTTCAGTCCAGCGTGCAAGCATATACTCAAATTACAACTAAAATTACCAGCTATTTTGTTAATACTACAGATTACGCTAAGGAATGTAAATTGTCAACCTTGGAAAGTAAAGATTATGCTAAGGAATGTAATTTTTTTAATATAGAAGTAAACGATTATACTAAGGAATGTAAATTGATAGGATAATTTGAAAGATAATTGATTTGGTTTGTTTGGGTTGGTGTGAGACGATTTTCATTGTTGCATTTCTCTTCTATTTATGGCTTTTGATCCAGCTATTCTGAATTCTTCCCACGTTCTAACAGTTACTGTAACTGCTCTCCACTTCTTAGCTTTTGGATGCTTCCCACGTTCCACCTTTTCTCTGACCGATTGAGCTCGATTGCTTCCCTCTCGACCGCTCTAGTGATGCATGACACCGCCTGATACGTCCTACCTCCACTTATTGAGAAATTTCCTCCGTACATATCTGCAGATCTCTAAGCGCACCATGCACATACGTACATATCAAATGTAAAGCCCTCTAATTAGTCGTTGCAGGGTACGACCGTGGTGGGGACAGACAGTTGGTACTTGTGGACACCGAAAATTTGGGTTCGTTATACTAGGTCCCAGACCCCTGGGTGAAACTCTCTAACCTCGAGCGGTACCCTCGAGCCTCATCATCAAGACCGGGCAGATACCATGGGTCATCAGGCACTGAAGACCATTGTAGGCTTGACTCCCACTAGTATGGTCAGGTGAGAAGAGGTTCAGCCATCCCTAGCTGAAGATATGGAGCAAATATGGTTAAGTTTGACCATCACCTGAAATGGGTACTTTGCCAGCATGTCGGGTGGGTTTTGGCATGGCCTTAGGCCCCCACCGATGAGACAAGTATGCAATGCCTCTATCCAACAAGTTTCAGATTTGCTCTGGATACTAGGCCTTGGTGATTTCCAGTGATGGTAATTGTATTTGATGTTAACTTTTAGAGGATGACTTGCACGCCTGCATACACCTTACATACTCCCGCATTGCATCTCCTGCATTGCATCATGCCCTCTTGGATTCATGTAACATTACATTGTCACCATGCTTTAGTTCGTGTACTCTAATATCTTGATTGTTACTGCTTGCTTGTACACTACACACACACGAGTGTACTCACTAGGCTTTTAGCCTAAGCCTTCTTTTTCCCCATTTTTCAGGCAGGAGTAGCTTGGAGGACTTTACTTTTTGGATACATCCCGTCTATGTTATATTTTGGTGATATCTGCATTTTGTACATTCTGGGAAAGCATTGTACTTGTAATTTGACTGAATCTAAAGAGAAGACTATTTGCTTGGTATTGTGATTATGGATCTGTATGATCGGGTATTATTATTTTTTTATATATATATATATATATATATATATATATATATATATATATATATATATATCACTCCAAAGAAAAAAAAATCTTCCTTGTGGTGTGCCGAATTCGGTACTCAGTGTATGGGTGCCAAGTGTCGAATTTAGGGTACCACGAAAGTTGTCCATTCCCAGATTTGGGGCATGATAGCCCCTTCTACGATATGCTTGGGTTTCAGTGTGTACAAGTGGGGTAATGTTTATGGTTGATCTCTGGATGCCCCACCCACATGTATTCTTGTCATTGGCCTTATCTGTAACATCCCGAAAAATCGAGGGTCGAGTAGTAACTCAACTCTCGAGTTCTAGAACATCACTTATGCAACAAAATGAATGATGATTGGATGTTGTCTGTATTAGAGCATTGAACATGAGTGAGATTAAGCCAAAACAACATATCATACTCCAGAGACAGTTAAATTGCAAGCGGAAGACTGTGATAGATAGATAAAATATATAAACTGTGGTGAGTCTCCAGAGTGTGATAATGTTACCAGGTTAAATAATTACATGTATAGTTCCAAAATATACCAAATGTGTAAGTGTAATGGCTTCTATCACAAGTACTATAGCCCCGTCAATACCATACCAGGTCTTCATAAACCTAACAGAGAACTACATGTAGGAGAACTCCTCCTCCATATCACAATAGTCCGACTCTGCTTCATAAACATCGCCATCACTTGAAACTCAACAAATCTGGTTGGTGTGTACAACACCGTCCCGTAACGTGGGAGTGAGTGATCAACTCAGTGGAACAATAAAGCATAGGTTAACATGTTATCAATTCAGTCAAGCAGTAATGATAAAGCAGTAAAATCAAACACTCATAACTATTCTTATTAATGCAAGTATGAATGCAGTCATGATATATGCCCTCACCACACCCTCCCTCGTGCGACACCATCTTACGTTCGCGGCATGCTTTCATCCCTCAGTGCTCCACATCTTCCAGGCACATGCAATACATGATGAGCATGATTACCGAGTATTTATTAGTCCATTTCAAACAGCAGGATTGCGAAACTAAGGTACCTCCCTTGTATCATTTCCAAACATGATCCATTCTAGGGTCGTCAGTCCTAGTTAATCTCAGACGATGGTGCGTTTTCTAGGTCACTGCAAAGGCTGCCAGGGCTATTACGCACAAAGGTTACACCACTCCCCCATCACCTCTTTAAGGATTCATCACTATACAGAAACAGGCCTAATTCATACTCTATACATTGCGGCAAAACTCTAAGGCTCACCGTAATTTCAGAGTATGGTCGAGGTCACTACAAAGGGCTGCAAGGGCTGTTATGCACAAAGGTTACACCGCTCCCCCATCACCTTATCAATGTAGGCCGACAGCACGAATATAGTGTCCCATACCACCATAATCGACTCACGAGTTTGGTTGCTCACTGGTCACTACGGGGAGGTACGTGGCCCCAACGTAGGCCGACAGCTCAACTACGGTGTCCCATACCACCATGCCCGGCTTATGAGTCTTAGCGGATCGAGGTACCATGGTTAAAAGGGATTTCACTGGTAAGTTTGGTACCCTAGGTTCAAGCAGAGGCGTCCAAACATGGTGAACATACATAAGACAGATCGGGTTACTTGACGAGCTCAGCTAGCTCGAGCGCACAACAAGTTAGACGACATGAAGTGCATAAGCACTTCGCGTGGCCAACCATTATCGCCAACCGAAGTACGACTTGGGTTCGTCGAACACATCTCACGTGGCAAATGAATTTCAACCACGAATTCAATCCCATTACCGATTGCCTGGACTATAATCATAGCCCCAAACCCAATCAATTACAAGTAGTTAAAGCAGTAATGGATCAAGATTCAAATCATACAATCAAAGTCTGGTATTATCCGTTTAGGGTTGTCAGGGCCGTTGCATGCATTCGTTGCTCCACTCCCCCATCACCCATGACGGATCATACAACGTAAACATGAATTTAAACATATGCATTACATAGATAAATTCATACAATCAATTGAGCATGTTATGAAGTACAACATAAGCATGAGTTTGTACATATTCAATTCCTAATCACACAGATATCTAAGGAAATCATACACATCGTTAAAAGAGTTGAGAATCATATCTCAACACCCTTCAACATTACAATTTACTAACTACTACTCATTCAGACATTTCAACAAACACTTTAAAATACATACATCAACATACATAACATATGTTGATCGCATAGGCATTAGGCCAAATCCTTTCACTAGGGAGTTGCCCCAATCATCACACGCGTACACCCACGACGGACAATCATGGAAAGTAGGAATCCAAGTTCCATATTCATTTGAACATTTTCACAAACACTTGGGCTACACATTTCAACATATATAGCGTATAGTGGCCGTGGCGTGATTCAGGGCAAATCCTTTCGTCAAAGGGGTATCGCCAATACAACAATCATATATCCATGACAATTAGTCATGGCGAGCACGAATGAGAATTCTATACTCATTCAGTCATTTTCACAAACACTTAGAATACACTATTTCAACAACATAGTGTATATTAGCAAAACATGTATTAGGGCGAGTCCTTTCGCCAAACAAGTATTTACGCATATGTAATATGTTCATATAGCAAATAATCATGACAAACACATTCCTAAAATTTATACGTATACAGTACTTTCTAGAATACACTATTTCTACATACATAGTGTATATTAGCAAAACATCTATTAGGGCGAGTCCTTTCGCCAAACAAGTATTTTATCCATGTATACTATATTCATACAACAAATAATCATGTCAAACATATTTCCAAAAATTATACGTATACGGTACTTTCTACAAATACCTAGAGTATGTAAAATTTCATATTCTTCATCTTTAATCGAAACGGAAAATAGACAGCACTTTGTACATGTGCAATTGCATGCAAATCATGAATATATCATTATCTGACATTAAAAGCGTTGAAAACTATAACCTATACACCTAAAGTCCGCACCTTTTGTTGTAGAATCATAACGAAGTCAATAGGTTTGCTAAGCTTTCGTATACGGCAGTTTGGTAACCTATAGAACGAAATAGGTTAGTTATTTCATAACCTACAACCTATACAATCCCAAAACAGATTAGGGTTAGGGTTTCTTACCAAGAAACGGAGCCGGAATCACTTAGAAAGCGATTAGAATGAGGAAGTTAAACACGTATAACAGCAGGGAAGAGTGGCAGGGAGATTCTCCCATTGCTCCCACACTTTCTCTCTCTTTTCTCTCTTCTCTCTCTAGGGTTTCTCTCAAATTCGTATGGCTGCCATGAGAGAGGGTTTAAGGTCCTTATATAGCCTAAAAACTAACCGAAATAGACTCCAGGTCAAAGTATACTTAGGTTATAACCAAAGTGAGCTGGTTTTAGCTCAACGGAGGACTTCTGGCAAGCCTCCTTGAGCCAAAGGTTAGACTTAACCTCACCAACACCGGATCTACATTTAGTTAAGTTTTCGTTTCAGTCGGGATTTCAGATCGCAAATGGCGGACCAGTTTCAGTTCAACGGTCAGTGGATCTCGATCAGAGATTCCGAGTACATGGATATGTTTATGAAATTTCTCCTGATCCGAGGGTGTAATTTGGTTTGATTCTGACGGTCTGGTTGCTTAAAACTGATCCGCAAGCGAGAGGTGCTAGATTACTATTTGAGATATTTTATTTTGAATTAATTTTCACATTTCTCACACTCTTCACTCCGAGCTCAAGCGAATAGCGCTGGGACACTATCTGAATTTGATTTCCAAGATGGTTGTCAAGCCCAGCAAGGCGGTCCTAATTCCTTAACTTCGTGTTAATCGGACTTCCGACGTGCGATCTAAATCTGATACGGAGTTTTGAGAGGCTCCCGAGAGCAGCCGGGTAATGAGATTGATCCTAGATTTTAGGGTAACCTAGCGTCAATGATTCTACAAGTTTTGGGTCTTGCAGATCGTATTTAAAGTGATTGGTGTTAATTTCACAGGTACTCTAGTTTAACACTGGCTAATTCTCGCCTCATTTCTAAAGGATTTAGTCCTAAGTAATTTCTGTCTGAGGTTGTACCTGGGTCTTTGTAGTTTGTATATAAAGTGATCCAAGTTATACTACTTAGCTAGTTTAAGATAGTATCTAGGATGAAAGTGCTTAGAAAATTTGAAAGAACAAGGTGGTGAAGGGTGGGATTTGTGAAGGAAATGGGTTCAGAAGCGATTTTAGATTGTGGGATTCAGTTCTGCCGAGTTAATAAATTGTTAGGAGCGACCCATTGCCTAAGGACGTCTAATCCCAGGTTGGGAAAAACCCGGGCTGTTACATTATCCCTTCATTTGATTGACATAAATTAGACAAATAAAAATAACAACCATCCACAATCGACTAGATTGGGTTAGAGATCTGACTACTCCAATCTGTAGGACTTGTGGTGCTTGGGCCATCCATGGTAACCATCCATCATATCAAGAGTTTGAACTATCCGAACATGGCTCCAATTGTGCATACTAAAACCTGAAGGAGCATTGAACAAACATAATGGCTACTGTTTACACTCATTTTCAGTGCCTCAATGTGGACCAATAAAAAGATGTTACATGGAGACAGTACGTGTTTGGGACAATATTCACACTCGGAGAAGATCTGCATCTGATCTTCCTTTGGCGTTATGCATTCTATCATTATTGCAATGGTACATACTCTTATCAAGCCCTTTAAGGGGATGAATCGCCACATGCCATGTGGCCACGATTAACATGCCCATTAAATGAGCGACATGTCTGGCATATATATAAAAGACCCGTTGGATGAGCATATCTTATCTCACAACTAGATATGATCTCATCCGTGAGACGGTCTCTTCAAAGAACCAACAATAGTCCAGAAGATTTCAAAGACCAAGGGGAAGAATCAAAATCCAAGCCAAACTAGACACAGTCCCAAGCACGAGTTGTAAAGAGACAGTTGAACCTATATCATGTCCTGTTCTACATGATGATTGGAATCAAGAGAATGGGAGATCTGGTATATCCAAATGACATATTAATATTGAGGGTCAAATCCCTCCAACACTCCAAGCCATAACTGTTTAAGGTGATCAAACAGAGGAGGTGGTTTGATCTAGACCGTCCAAAACCTTAAAGCTAACAAGGTGGGGCCATCAAAAGATGATGGGTGACCATCTTCGATAGAGATCAACTGAGGTCCCTGGACCTTGGTCTGGTTGCCTTCATCAAAGGAACTTTGGTAGCACTAGGCCAAATCTTTAGTGTGCCACGAACATATTAGCAAATGATCAACTATGGAAAGAAGACCCAAAAGGCCAACGAGTCCAAAATCCTTTCTTTCTAAGCCATGCCCCAGTTTTCTAAGGAAGAGATTACATGTCTGGAAAGCCCATATGAAGGATCTAGAAGCCCAATGAGGGGCTTACACCACCTCAAGAAAGCTATAAAAGGAACACCCGACTAAGGGCTCGAGGCCCCACGCTAAGCACATCTATTTATTACATATCTAATTTACATGCAGGCCTATTTTACTTTTCCTAGCCTAGTTCACTACTACCCAATAGATCCTGCTGCAGTACGTTTATCTTAGGAGTAAATTAATTATTTGCAACTTTAAGTTGCCAGATCCCCATGTTCGAGTTCCAATTCAGTTGTTCATATCCCCGGTCATATCATGCTGACCATTTGCCTCAATTGTCTGTTCCAATAGGCGCTTCAAGTATTTATCTTACTTACTGTTTTAATAAGAGTGCAAAGTATTACCGTTGTAACAGGACCAATACATTAATAAAAATTGATTGTGTTTATAGCAGTCTTTATTTTGTTATATGCAAATCTTCTACTCTTATTGAGAAATACCACGTTAAAGTGCTGTTGAAATGAAAAGTTCTTAAACCGACCAATTCCGTAATCAATGTTACAAAGGCAAAAAGAACTCATTCGTGAAGGCTAACCCCTTCCCATGCTCAAATCGCCTTAGTAGGACGCACATTAAATCCATAAGTGAGTGGTCGAGAGGACTCTAGGTCCAGGTTCGGTCTCCAATTTGTCCATCTCGACACAGGGGTACCGACCAATTCAGTCAATATCCTTGAGTCGAGCAAACTCTGGTACGTCCGCGCAATCATACACGCACACACATTTCCTATCCAAGCCCTTGATCGCACAAGTGGCCTTGATTACTTGAATTAAGAGCAACACCTATTAGCATTATAAAGGAAATACTGACCCAGTGTCGATGCTACATGGTCTGTAGAAAGTGTTAAGACCATTGATCTGATAACATCACATAGATGGCCCGTAGAATAAAGAGTTTCCCCAATCCTAATAGTTTGTTGTGTTTTTTGCTCACTGATTGTCGACCATAGATTCACTTGTTTGCACGCACACATACCATTCATAAGCTATTAATTCAATTGTTAGAATAGATGTATGGTGTGATTCTTTCAGCGGTTGTATCTTACCTCATTTTCCAATGTTCTAGAGCTTTTTAAATGATGGGCTTCACCTTGCAAACCTCCAACCTTGTACCACATAAAAAATTATATGTGCATGGATTAAGGAAAAGCATAGATTCTTTCGAGTGAAATGATATTTTTGCCTTTTCAACAAGGGGCTCCACCTCTAATATGTGTGCATTATGCTTTTTCATTCGTCATTCTTTATAAGAGATATAGAGTGTAACTAGGTGAATTCTCTCCCTCTTTTCCACTTTTTATAAACTTATATACAATATGGTAGTTCACAGGACGACTAAAAGATGTTACACTATACTAACGTTTCTCTTTAAGTTGAAGTATTGATACGATGTATGCCTCACTTAAAGATAATATCATTTAAATGAGACCTTGTAAAAATTTTCTTATATAAATATCTGCTAATTGACCTTTAGACACAATATAAGGTATATTAATGTGAACTCCCACAAACTATCTTACTTCTCGCTACCTCACTTTCCTTATTAGTACAAAGAAGGGGTGGTATTGACTCAAGAATGATACGATAACTTGGAGTTGTCGCTAGCCAATGGAACTCATAATTTATTGCTGACTGGATACATAAAATCACTTGTATGATAAGGAATCGTAAGACTCTAGTGACTCTGATGGTTGATTTGTGGTCAGAGATTCCAAATATGGGTCTCGGGGATGGAAAATGAATCGGTTAAGCACCATTTGGCCCACATAACAGGTAATTTCTAATTTACGAGATTTTGAAATTTTTAAAAGATTCAACAAAGTTCTAGAATGTCTACACCCAGAATTGGACTACAAAGACTAAGCGCTCAACATCAGTCTAATAGACCAAAGTAAGAAAATGAAAAGTAAAAGAAAAGTATAATGAAAGCGAGTAAAGGAATGTGTGAAATATCAACACAAGCTCAGATAAAATGTGAGAAGGAAAAGGAGAGACCGGACACTCTTTCTACAAACAAATGATCGAATATCCACGATTTTAACTCTACTCATAAACTTCAATAAACTTCTTTACCTCTGTTTCGAAGGATTTTTTAAGAAACAGTCTTACAACAACATTTTCCATAAGGTCTTTCCTTGAGTTGCTTGAAAGAAAGTGAGACAAAATATCTTGGTTTAGGTTGCATTTGCATGTGCCTTAGATTGCTGGAATAATTGTTACTTAGGTGGATTGCATGACCGTCCCATAGTTAAAATTCCAAAAACTTAACTTGATTTAATGTTTAGTTGGGTTCCAACCCATGGCTATGTGGCAAACTAAACTGCATTTTAACTCTAAGTCATGAGTTCGAGTGCCCATATGGTGTAAGTATTTGTGTAAAAAAAAATGACTAGAAGTCCTGATGTAATCGACTTAATATTAAAAATTATATATTAAAATTAAATGAGTTAGTAATAATTATGTAAACTTTTTACATCCATCAAAGTAATAAAAATACTAAAATAAGCAGCAAGTCAAATATGTGGTGAACATTAAAATACTAATAATTATATATTAAAATTAAATGAGTTGGTAATAATTATTTGAACTTTATATATCCATTAAAATAAGTAGCAGGTTGTTATTGATGTCTTAAACCTATAAGCAACAGGGTATGTCGATGCCATAGACAGAACTCTCGATTCCATCGAGCAGATGTAAATGCCATCAAAAAAATTCAAAAAATCCATGTTGGTTGCTGGAACATTTTAGTGTTGCTAGTCGATGTCATCGAAGTAAGTTCGATGCCATCAAGGTCTTCGATGGGCCTATCTATGCCATCTAAGTCCCATCGAAGTTCCATCGAGTGTGCATGCAGAGTTGCGTAAGTGCAGGATTGTGTTCTTATTCCGATCGTGATACTATATGATATTATATATATTGGGGGTGTAGTCAGTATTTGGGAGGGAGAGGAGGAGTCTTAGGGCTTTTTAATTCATTCTAAAGGTTTCAAGGGCATAGATTGGGCTTGTGAGGTAGATTCGAGGCTTGTTCGAATCGGTAACTATCTATCTCTTGTAATTTATGCTTTCATAGTGCATACTCGTCGCATTGTTTTGTGGTTTTTTTTTTTTTCCAAAAGCGTTTTCCATGTAAAATTTGAATTGTTTGTGTTTGAACTTGGTTGTGCAATTGCGTGTACTTTGCTTGATTCATCTTTATGTGCTTCCACGGTTCCCCAACAAGTAGTATCAGAGCAAATGTTAAGAAGCATATCGAATTTGAAAACAAGGTATCAATGGCATCCAACCTGAAGTTTGTTGTAGAAAAATATTCCGTTAAAAATAATTTTGAACTATGGAAAGTTAACATGATTGGTGTCCTAGTTTAGCAAGGATTGGACGATGTGCTCCTTGAAAAGTGACCGGAATTTATGATTGAAGATGAATAGAACAAGATGGATAAGAAAGTTACTACCTCTATCCAATTATGCTTAACGGATGAGGTCCTCTATAATATCATGAGATAGAAAATTGCTGCAAGTACATGGGTAAAATTAGAGAATATCTATATAAAGAAATCTCTTGAGAATCGTTTGTACTTAAAACTACTGTTGTTCAATCTGAAGATGGTGGAGCGGGCTGAGGTTGAGGCCCACATTAGTAACTTCAACAAATTGATTTGAAAATTATAGGATGTGGAGGAAATGATGAAAGATGAGGACTAGTTATGCATTCTGTTGAATTCTCTCCCGGATTCATATAAGTCGTTTAAGGACTCGTTGTGTACTGGTAGAACAATCATTAGCATCGAGTTTGTTATCTTAGCCCTTCAATTTAAGGTTATAAGAAAGAAAAATGGTGACGTGAGTGCTTCTATAGATGCACTGATTACGAGGGAGAGAAATTCTTAGCGGGACAGTGGATTTTCACAATCGAGGTCCAAATCTAAGGGCAAAGGTAAATGCAAGTTGAAGTGCTGGAATTGTGGGATGACTGGGCACATGAAGAAGGATTGCGAGAATCCTAAGTTGAGAAAAGAGATTTAAGAAGGTTCTTCCAGGGAAGCCAACATCGCGGAATCCGGTGAGGAGACAAACGGTAGTGACATGCTGACTGCATCAAAATCTGGGTACTTCGATAAAGAATGGATTTTGGATACAGGAGCTTTGTACCACATAACCTGTTATTGGAGTTGGTTCACCAGTTATAGTGAGTGTGATGGTGGCCAAGTGTTTTTAGGTAATGATAATGCATATAAAATGGTTGGTGTTGGATTGGTGTGCATCAAGATGTTTGATGGCATGGATCGTATCTTGATCAAAGTAAGGCACGTTCATGATTTGAGGAAGAGTCTGATATCTCTAGGAGCACTCGAGGCACTTGTCACACCCCAAACCCAGAGATTGGATTCACGGGAATCCCGATTGCCGACTCCGGTGCCGACAGCCTCGGTAGTACGCCATGCTCGGCTCCTAACGTCCACACGCCAGATTCTGATCCTGTGATGCTACAAGGAGGATTTTTTATATATACATTTAACTTGTAATAAGTATAACCACAAGATTACCCAATTCACAAAGGCAACATCATCATCATATATCCACTAATATAATCATTTGAGTAAAATGCTGAAAAGGAAATACATAAATCAAAAATCAAGCTCCAGAAGACCGTTGCACGCTCCAGACTCAACACTGATGCAACCTAACATCACCTACATGCATCTATCATGCATAAGTTTATAGAAAGCTTAGAGGGTGGTGTAAGTGTGTGCACAAAGTAACTGTCAAGTATTCAACACAATGTCGTAATCATACAATGTCGAAATAGGCGCAAGGTCATGAATCATATGTTATTAGAGTAATCGAAAATACTGACAAGTCCATGAGTCAAGCAATATCAGAATGCACGATACAGATCAATTATACAAATGGGAAACAATATCAGAATACGCGATACAGATCAACTATACAAATGAGGAACAATATCAGAATACGCGATACAGATCAACTATACAAATGTGGAACAATATCAGAATAAGCGATACAGATCACTTATACAAATAAGGAACAATATCAGAATATGCGATACAGATCAACTATACAAATGAGGAACAATATCAGAATACGCGATACAGATCCACTATACGAATGAGGAACAATATCAAAATACGCGATACAGATCACTTATACAAATGAGGAACAATATCAGAATACGCGATACAGATCACTTATACAAATGAAGAACAATATCAGAATACGCGATACAGATCAACTATACAAATGAGGAACAATATCAGAATGCGCGATACAGATCAACTACACAAATGAGGAGTTATAAAGAATCAAATATTAGATACTGCATCTAAACCATATAAATACAGAAACACAGGTAACCCAAAATGTCATATGCCGGGAATGTAATGCAATATGTAGTGCGAATGGAATGACCATGCTAGAGTGTGAAGTCGGGATGATAGTACGTAGTATCATAGGCTATGGGGTCCATCACAAGGGACTTATATCCAAACCAGTCCCATACCTAAATTTAGATAGTCAAACTCAATGTGATAAACTCCTGATCTCAGGTTAGTTGCGCCCCCAACCGAAATCTTAGCCATTGCGAAGGTACACGTAATAAATAATTGTGCCCCACTAACCCGAGTGGATAGTGAATGAATAAATGAATGAGTATACAACTCCTGCTCAATAAGTCCACATATTAGTACTGTTCATCTTTAGGATCATCACCGGGGTTTAGTACACTCCAAATGGCATTGCCGCTCTCCCAGCCGCAGTCCAAGTGAGCGTAAGAAACCCCACTATCTGCCTAGCCAATAGTCTGTCAATACGTATTCGTCACATCGATAGCGGACCCATTCATGAGCTGGTCAAACTCAGCCTAGCAATGCCCCCTACTCTCGGGTGGGTAAGGCCACACCCGCTCCCAACCGACCATGACATAGTGAGAGACACGGCTTCTTGGTATTCAGCACTCGGGCGCTCATGTATCCACTCGGTCTCGACGTTGGGGCTCCTCTAGTACCAAGAGGGTTTAGAAATTTTCACCCAGGGCCATCTATGGCAGCCCAATGCTAGTAATAGATTTTCGGTGTCCCATCTGGCCATCCACGATATGCCTGTGGAGGCTACGGCCCTGATGTCGCTAAGGCATACAATAATCACAATGCGAGATACATGAGTCATACAATCCAGTCATACATCAATCTTACGCATACCGTGCGCTCATGTGAGATAACCTCCGCCTATCTGGGAGTCTCATAACAACCTGCTCAATGTCATATGCAATGGTCAACCACATCTCGTAACAAACATGCAGATGATGTGTATGGGCATGTATCATGATGCAATGCTGTCACATACTCATAATCGATATCAACTAGCATCAACAATGTGGACATTTAACCAACATCGCCTCCAAGGAATGGCCCACATAGAGTCAAACATATATTGGGCCCACGACCTCACACAAAGGCCTAATATACAACACAATGGGCATTACTCAAGGGCTACATATACACAATGGGTGGGCCCTGCTCATGGGCCTCAAATACATGACATGTGGGCCCTGCACATGAGTCTCGAATACATCAAATAGGTCATGCATCATGGGCCTAATACTCATCACAATGGCCTTGTCCATGGGCCACGAATACATCACAATGGGCCTTGCCCATGGGCCTTAAATAAATCACAATGGGCCTTATTACATAGACCTCCTATTCACATTAAGCCTTAAACACGAGCTAAATACACATCACAATAGACCTCAACTATGGGTCGCGTATATATCATATACGTCTCGACAATCGACCTTGGTAATCGAAATCAGCCTCAACAATCGGAATCGACACTCAGAATTGTCCTCGATACTCGGCCTCAACAATCGGAATTGGCCTTGATAATCGGCCTCGACAATTGAATCGGCCTCGATAATCGGTACCGATAATCAACATCTATAATCAGCACTGACGATCAGCATTGATAATCGGCACCGACAACCAGCATATATAAACAAGGTGGGGTTCATAGATGGACAACCAATCAACAATAATGTAAAGATCGATTCTAGGCCGTGGTTATATCAATCCGATAGCACGGAGCCATCTGTCTATGGCGAATGGGGCCCACTTACTTGGGTTAACCCACGAAGAGAATGGGCCTAACAAGGCCTAAGGGAAGGTCACAATGAGGACATCTAACCGTCATTGCCCATCAATGTGGACATTCAACCAACATTGCTCACAAACAGTGGCCCATATAGAGTCAAACATAAGGTGGGCCCATAGCATCACACAAAGGCCTAATGTACATCGCATTAGGCCTGATACAAAGGATATATACACAACAAGTGGGCCCTGCACATGGGCCTCAGATACATCGCATGACCACAACCCATGGGCCCAATGCACATCGTAATGGGCCTCGTTAAATGAGTTATAAACATCACAATGGGCATGCCATATGGGCCGGAAATATATAACAGGTGGGCCTCAAATATCCAACAAGTGGGCCTTAAATAGCCAACAGGTGGGCCTCGAATATTCATCAGAGGTGGGTCTACACATTACAACTGGGCCTACCAGTGGTCCAGCTAAAGAACGGCCTGGATAACATACACATCACGATGGGTTGCATCATTGGGCCCCACCAATGGGCCTCATATACAACAAGTGGGCCGCACAATGGGCCGCACTAATGGGCCACAAGTATATTAAAGTGGGCCTGACGGATGGGCCATAAACACATCAAAAGTGGGCCTCATGGATGGACCATAAACACATCAAAGGTGGGCCTCATATATATACCAAGTGGACCTCAACGGACGGTTACACAAATGGGCCCCATGTATATCAAATGGGCCACACCCAAATATAAGTGGTGATATTGATTTCCACCATTAAAATTCCCAAGCCCCACCATAACATATATTTCCCATCTAACCTGTTCATAAATTAACATAGTGATATATGAAGTGGAAATAAATATCAGCTTAATAGGAAACTTGGCCCTTAGAAATTTTGAACGATGGACGTCATTGTCCACTACTTTAAATGGTAGGGTTTACTTGAACTATGGATCTGACTCATTCTTTAGCTCATGCCATGAATTGAGCTTTAAAAATGGATGGACGGTTTGCATGCAGCACATGCATCATGGTGGGTCCCATAGGGATGGACGGTGTGGAGAGAAACACATACATCAGTGAGGTCCCACCGTCAAGTGCTGTGGACAGTGTGGAGAGAACACATACACCATGGTGGATTCCACCGTCCACGGCAAAACACATAAATCATTGTGGGTTCCACGTGGGGCCCACCATAATGTTCATTTGCAATCCAACCCGTTGGTAAGGTCACATGGACCTGGATGGAAAGGAAAACCAAATTTCACCGTGATCCAAAACTTCTGTGATACCCAAAAAGGGTCTCAATGGCAACCATTCAATCACCATTGTTTCCTACCGTGTGGGCCACCTGAGCGTTTAATAAGGCTGATTTTTGGGGTGGCCCACTGCCCTGGGGGGACCCAACAATTTCACGGTGTGGATGATGGACACACATCATGGTGAGGCCCATGGCTGGGACTGTGGGTCCCTGCTGTCCACCTGCCAAAACGCAGCAGCGTTCTGCTGCTGCGTCTATAGCAGCGGGCGCTGCCTGCTTATATACATACATACATACATACATACATATATACATACATACATATATATATATATATATATATATATATATATATATATATATATATATATATATATATATATAATTTTTTGGGTTTTCTTGGGGTTTTTCATAGGTGGGGTCCGCATCAGCAAAATCCACCCAGCCCATTGGTCTTTACTGCTCGAGACAGACCAAACGAGCGCAATATTTGCTATATTTTGGCACATCAAAACATCAGGGTGGATTTCAATGGTAGAAACACTGTTTGCTACGCTATGGCCCGCCTGAGAGTCAGATTAACCTCATTTTTCGGCTCAACACCTAAAATGATCTAAGAAATAGAATGGACGATGTGGATTAAACTTATACATCGAGGTGGGGCCTGTATGGACAGCCCTTCTCAAAAGCTTTGAATCTAAAGCTAATATTTGTGTTTTCAGTGAATGTCCAGCGTCCAGGGACACTGGAGGGTTTGGGTTATAAGGTGGGCCCTGCTAAGGTGGGCCACCAAATGGTGGATGGTGTGAATATAACACATATATAAAGTGGGCCCCACTTACAACTGGCTTGGGATCAAATACATGCTTCATGGTGGGGTCCATCCGGCTGGCCACACAGCCATATCATCACACAAAATGATAGAGAGAGGGAGAGAGAGGGAGAGAAAGAAGCACCCACCTTTGATCATGGACTCTTCCTTCCACTGCCAACATGATCTAGGGCTCCAATGGGATGATTTCAACGGTCGAGATGTTTTTAGGATGGTGGAGATAGGAGGTGGGAAGTGGGCCACACATGGCTTCTCATGTGGAGGCTTGGACGTTAGAGTCTCATGGTTTACTTGAAAAATGAAGAAATGAGGGAGAGAGAGAATGGGATGTAAGAGAGAGAGGGAGATGGGTGTGATGGGTGAAGGTGATAGGTGTACTTGTGTAAGGAGAGATTTAACTTTATGAGAGATGTGGTTGTACTTGGGGATGGTTGCTTGTACTTAACTTGATTTGATTGGTTGATGTGACGTTTCGTAGAAATTCTCTCGGAATTGCAGCATGCGGTATTTCCTCGAACTGAACGTGGCTCCACATATCCTGGCACGGGTATCGCCTCGGTGAGCGAGACGTGGCGTTGGAACTATGAAGACGACGCGGTCGCAAGGGTACAAGTCTTGGGTTGAGCCGACTCTGGAATACGAGACATGACTTAGGATCGCGCGCTAATGCCAATAACAGATCGTAGGTCGCCAGAATTCGACCGGGAGGACCGCGGTGGCCTATGGAACGGTACGGGCTAGGATGCGGGTCTTACAACACTAGGGTGCAAATTCATCGAGTTTGATTGTATCCTTAACGTTTCAAAAGGGGCACTCATAATCATGAAAACGCAAAGGAATGAAAATCTTTATAGGTTAATGGGGAGTACTTCATCGAGTGGAGATGTAGTGTCTGTAGCGAATTCCATGTTTGCACATATATGACATGCACACTTGGGCCACATGAGTGAGTGGGGCATGAAGATACTTTTTGTAACGCCCCGTATTTTCAGGACTCGAGTATTGACTCGTTTCCCAAAAACCTGAGTGTTAACCTTAAAGGATGGTCAAATTCGAGTGTATTTTTTCCCTTTATCAGAGTAAGCAGATGAGCGCAGAATGGACAAATCGACGTAAAGAAAAATTTCATTATCATTCAAATATACAAGAAGCTGCGCATAATGACTTATACACACCAATGTCTACACTATTAATTACAAGATTACATACATGAGAAATTTGAAACATATAAAACGTATAAATGAGAGCCACAAGATCGCGCAGCTCCTCTTAGCAATACGGTCATGCATCCATGGCACCTGCATGGTTCCTCATCAAGTTTGATCATATACATCATCTGGGCCACCTGTTCTACCTGTACGGTTGTATATTTGATGAATGAGTGGCCAGCTCAATGTGAATTTTCCTCAAGATTACACACCGCCGCATTAGGTAAGCATAGTTATAAAACAACAAGGCAATCAAAACAATACATGATACAGTCTTTTTAAATGCATGGATGTGTGAATGCACATCGACCTGGGGATGCACATCTAGTCGGACTTGGGCTCGTCGCCCTTGCAAATCATCGACCTGGAAAAATCATCCAGTCGGACAGGGGTCGATAGTTGGTGGTCTAGGAGCTAGTGAAACGATACCTCGAAGATCCTAAGGGCACGTGCTACAGCATCCAGAATAGCCACCCGTCATCGCCAACATGCTATGGATGCATGATCAGCCAAACCGTTATTAGTCCAGTTACAATCAGCTAATTTAGGTAAGTTCAAGGTCACTACGGGGAGCGTATAGCCCAACGTAGGCCAACAGCTCAGGCATAGGTCACATACCACCATCCCCGGCTCATGAGACTACCACCTTAGGATGTTTAATGGAAACTCATCGACTAGTGGCCAATCACATTACAGTATATAGGGCTTACCATCGCACGGTTGCACTATATAAAACATCGAACCCATCTAGGGCTAGTATCAAAACAAAACCACATAGGGCAAGTATTAAA
Organism: Magnolia officinalis; assembly: GCA_021015155.1. Classification (NCBI taxonomy): domain Eukaryota; kingdom Viridiplantae; phylum Streptophyta; class Magnoliopsida; order Magnoliales; family Magnoliaceae; genus Magnolia; species Magnolia officinalis. Next base: position 34,965 of record JAJHSJ010001130.1, on the reverse strand, counting down.
ATATGCCACATAGGGCCGATATCAAAACCATACGATAAATATCATCCTTAAAAAACATTGGGCACAACAACCTTAGATGGTAGGCCCACATCAATGATCCATCTAGACCACCACTCAATAACCACTAAGTCGAAAGTCCATTACGAACACAACTAGTCAAGTTACATCCCAAGTATGGGTGTACATTCATATGTGGGAATTTCCCCACTAATGTACCAGTTTAAGTTCCATAAGCAATCCACAAAAAGAAATCTGCAAGTATGAACAATTATAGAGGATAATCATAAAGCATGTGATATAACAATTCATTTTCCACCAGCTAACACATGTGATTATAAGGGAGATATCAACTATGAATTTAAATTAAAAAAAACTATAACTTAAGCTAATGAGAAGATGAAAAGCTCAAGGGGAAGAATCATCACCTTATGTTTTGAACCACCTACTAGTGTTGTTAGAGAATGTGTGTTTCCTTATAACCAAACCCTACCATCAATTGTAAAGTTACACTGTTAGGTTCAAGCTTTATACGCTATTCTTGGTCAAGGTCTTAACCTAAGGTTTGGATTACCTTGGTTTTAGGGTTTTAATGCAGAACTAGGTTTTCATCCTAGAATTTAGGTCTAGGATAGGTTTTTAGGATTTGGATTGTAGTTAACGTATGATAATTTTAATAATTGAAGAGTAATTGTTAACATTAGTGTTATAATTAATGTTAGCCAATTTATTAATAATAATCATTATAATGCTAGTAATGGTATGATCTACTATTAATGATTGTACCTAAGAATGATAATTAAATTACTAATATGTAATAATGATAGTTATCAAGTATCAATAGTGGAATCAATCATGATAATATATACTAAAATCCGCCATTAAAGTATTTATAATCATTTGTTTGGCTCACCATGTTGTGGTTCACAAATCCAATCCATCCATTATGTGTGTCCCACTAGGTTAAGGGGTCAAACCAAGTTTCAGGTGCATCCAAATCTTAGATGGACCCCAGCAAGTGCTTTTCTATGGTTTAACATATCTTTAAAAGATTGTAGATGGTGTGGGCCACTTGGGCCCTGTGTATGGCTGATTTTTGGGGGCACCCCCTATCTAAAAGGGACCCATCAAATGGATGGGTCAGAATCTTGATCTGGTAAGTGTATGAACGGATGTAGGGATCAAGTAGCTAAATTAATGTGATCTAAGGGCTGAAATTTGATGTGTACAGTTAATTTATGATAATTAGGCCTGGTATAAAGTTTCACACGAAACGGATCATGAGAACCTTGTGAGTTGGAATTTAGGGTATAAGTTGATGACATTTTCGTAATTATTGCTGATCTAAGAGTTTTGTGAAATCTAATGGTTCTAAATGATTATATGTCATTTTCTAAACAATTCTTACAAAAGGACTTATATTTAAATCATTATAAATAAAGACTTATTCACTGATTTAGTTAAAGGAAGGTACATATATCAAACTAAATGAGCAATGGTCGGACGACTTGATTTATGGATGAATATCATTCATAATCGGTCAGATTCATGTTGAAGGATGGATGTAGGATTAGGTTGACTAGATTGGTACCGTACACGCATATATAATAGGTTAAATTTATGGTAACACTTGAGGACTTTCAATACTCGGGTATTGAAAAGTTCGGGGTGTTACACTTTTTAACCGTTGTTTAATTATAGTTTTTAAAGGTATTAATTTTAATATATGTGAGCATTGTATATAGGGTAAACAGTCAAGGTTGTCCTTTAAGTTTGAGAAATATGTTTGTAAGGGTGTTCTTGATTATGTGCATTCCGATGTATAGGCGTTGACGCCCATAGTTTTTGGTGGAGGGTCATCATGGTTTGTCACATTCATTGACGACTACTCTAGAAAAGTATCAGTTTATTTTATGAAAAATAAATCCGATCTTTTCACCAACTTTAAGCAATGGAAGGCGGTGGTGGAAAAACAAATAAGGCAAAATGTGAAAGTGTTGAGGACAAATAATGGTTAGGAATTCACTTATGCGGAATTCAATCGGTATTACAAAGACGAAAGGATCATGAGGCACAACACGGTGTGCTCATTAGAGCAAAATGGTGTGGCTGAGCGGATAATCAGACTCTCATAGAGAGGGCCCGATGAATGATTAATAATACTGGGTTGGGCAAAAAATTGTAGACCGAGGTCGTTAACACGGCTTGTTACTTAGTGAATCGGTACCCTTCTATGGCCATTAGATGTAAAATTCTAAAGTATGGAGTGGTTAGAAGGTAGACTATTCGGGACTGCATATATTTGGTTGTGATGCTTATTGTAACGCCTCAAATTTTCACGGCCAGAGTTCATACTCGTGCCTGAAAAAATCGGGTGTTAATAATGTATAAACCTGGATGCTTTTGACAATCGCACCCTATTTTTATTTTTTTTATTTGGATCACATCCAGATACATTCATGAAGGTAACATTCACAAGAATAAAATTAACTATATTGATTATATTTCATCAGAGTAAAAAGAATAATCAAATGCGTTCTCAATGGAAGCTTATTACATTTATCGAGTTCACAGCGGAAGTATAAAACTAAATCATAAATTGTCTTCTTATTCTTTCAACATAACCTTCCTTAGGGAGAATGTTCACTAGGTCTTCAATTTATACGTCACCTGCATAATTTGTACAGTTGGGAGAGAGTCAATGCCCTACTCATAGTGATGGTTGTCCTTTAAGATTAGCAATAATTCGCTTATAGTAATATCAGAATATGTGATACAGATCACTTATACAAATGAGGAACAATATCAGAATACGAGATATAGATCAACTATACAAATGAGAAATAATATCAGAATACGCGATACAGGTCAACTATACGAATGAGGAACACTATCAGAATACGCGATACAGATCACTGATACAAATGAGGAACAATATCAGAATACGCGATACAGATCACTTATACAAATGAGGAATAATATCAGAATACGAGATACAGATCAACTATACAAATGAGGAACAATATCAGAATACGCGATACAGTCAACTATACAAATGAGGAGTCATAAAGAGTCAAATATCAGATGCTGCATCTAAACCATATAAATGCAGAAACACAGGTAACCTAAAATGTCATATGCCGCGAATGTAATGCAATATGTGATGCGAATGGAATGACCATGCTGGAATGTGAAGTTGGGATATAGTACGTAGTATCGCAGGCTATGGGGTCCATCACGAGGGACTTCTATCCAAACCAGTCCCATACCTAAATTTAGCTAGTCAGACTCAATGTGGTAAACTCTTGATCTCAGGTTAGTTGTGCACCCCAACCGAAATCCTGGCCATTGCGAAGGTACACGTAATAAATAGTTGTGCACCACCAGCCCGAGTGGATAGTGAATGAATGAATGAATGAGTATGCAACTCCTGCTCAATAAGTTCACATATCAGTACTGTTCATCTCTGGGATCATCACCGGGGTTTAGTACACTCCAAATGGCACTGCCGCTCTCCCAACCGCACAGTCCAAGTGAGAGTAAGAAACCTCACTATCTTCCTGACCGATAGTCTGTCAATACCTATTCGGCACGTCAATAGCGGACCCATTCACGAGTTGGTCAAACTTAGCCTAGCAATGCCCCCTACGCTTGGGCGAGTAAGGCCATACCCCCTCCCAACTGACCACGACACAGTGGAAGACGCGGCCTCCTGGTATTCGGCACTCAGGCGCTCATGTATCCACTCGTTTTCGACATTGGGGCGTCTTCTGGTACCAATAGGGTTTAGGAATTTTCACCCAGGGCCATCTATGGCAACCCGATGCTAGTAACAGATTTTCGATGTCCCATCTGGCCATCCACGATATGCCTGTGGAGGCTACGGCCCTGATATTGCTAGGGCGTACAGTAATCACAATGCACGAGTCATACAATTCAGTCAAGCATCAATCCTGCGCATACCGTGCGCTCATGTGAGATAACCTCCGCCTATCTAGGAGTCTCATAATAACCTGCCCAATGTCATATGCAATGGTCAACCACATCTCATAACAAACATACAGATGATGTGTATGGGCATGTATCATGATGTTATGCTGTCACATACTCATAATCGATATCATCAACAGGCATCAACAATGTGGACATTTAACCAACATTGCCTCCAAGGAATGGCCCACATAGAACCAAACATATAATGGGCCCACGGCCTCGTACAAAGGCCTAATATACAACACAATGGGCATTACTCAATAGGGGTGCACACGGGTCGGTTTGGTCCGGTTCTGGGGTGAAACCGGAACCGAACCGTTCCTAACGGTTCTGGTATTTTCGGAACCAGAACCGAACCGTTAGCACATTAGAACCGAACCAGAACCGGACCGTGAAAACCGGTTCGGTTCTGGATCGGTTCCACGGTTCTGGCTGTTTAAAAAATTTAACAAAAGAAAAAAAAAGTGAAAAAAATCCTACAGTCCCTTTGCAATTTTCTCAGTGTGGCCCACTCCACATTCAAATCGTTGATCTGTACCGTCCATTGTTTACAGAAGGGAGATTTAACCCTTGGCAATGTGGCATTCTGAAACCATGCAGGCTGTTGTAGAATTATGACCGTTGAACATGAAATGGACGGCGGAGTAGATAAGCTCATGGGCCACGCTGATTTTCCTCTAAAAACACTCTATTCCTGATGGTTTTTCGTCCTCAATCCCATGAACGGAGTAGATTTTCCAAAAGATGTCAGTAAGTGGGCCACCAAATTTCACAGAGTCGACGTACGTCAACTCTGTTGAAAACAGAGCTTCCGTCGTTTTGTTGTGTGCCACCATCATGCAGAGAGAGATGGATCTGAACCGTTCATCAGGTAGAGGGGGCAGAACCCATCAAAACTATGTTGAGCTTTCTTAGCCGTGTACATCCTCGTGATCTCTACAACGATCGAAAGAAGGCCGTCTAACTGCTTTTAAGGCTTGATTATTCAGGTGGGTCATATCATCAGATGATCAAAGCTCACCATTCACGGTCTAAATTCTAAGAGGAAGTCAATGGACGGTGTGGATCTGGGCCACGGTTTAACGGATCAGGTCCACGGTTCGGTTAACGGTTTGGTTCGGTTCTGCCTGGCCTTGAACCGGAACCGAACCGTATCCAACGGTTCTAGCAATTTTGGAACCGGAACCGGAACCAGTGCTGTCTAGAACCGGACCAAACCGGACCGATCCAACGGTTCCGGTCCGGTTCCACGGATCTACCGGTTAAATGTGCACCCCTATTACTCAAGGGCCACATATACACAATAGGTGGGCCCTGCTCATGGGCCTCAAATACATGAGATGTGGGCCCTGTACATGAGTCTCGAATACATCAAATAGGCCATGCATCATGGGCCTAATACTCATCACAATAGCCATGCCATGGGCCACAAATACATCACAATGGGCCTTGCCCATGGGCCTTAAATACATCACAATGGGCCTTATTACATAGACCTCCTATTCACATTAAGCCTTAAACACAGGCTGAATACACATCACAATAGACCTCAACTATGGGTCGCGTATATATCATATAGGTCTCGACAATTGGCCTTGGTAATCGAATTCGGCCTCAACAATCGGAATCAACACTTGGAATCGGCCTCGACAATCGGAATCGGCCTCGATAATTGGCCTCGACAATCGGAATCGGCCTCGATAATCGGTATCGATAATCAACATCTATAATCAACACTGACGATCAGCATCGATAATTGACACCAACAACCAGCATATATAAACAAGACGGGGTCCATAGATGGACAACCAATCAACAATAATGTAAAGATCGGTTCTCGGCCGTGGTTATATCAATTCGATAGCACAGAGCCATCTGTCTATCGCGAATGAGGCCCACTTACTTGGGTTAACTCACGAAGAGAATGGGCCTAACAAGGCCTAAGGGAGGGTCACAATGAGGACATCTAACCGTCATTGCTCATCAATGTGGACATTCAACCAACATTACTCCCAAGCAATGGCCCATATAGAGTCAAACATTAGGTGGGCCCATAACATCACACAAAGGCCTAATGTACATCGCATTGGGCCTCATACAAAGGATATATACACAACAAGTGGGCCCTGCACATTGGCCTCAGATACATTGCATGACCACAACCCATGGGCCCAATGGACATCATAATGGGCCTCGTTAAATGGGTTATAAAACATCACAATGGCCATGCCATATGGGCCGGAAATACATAGCAGGTGGGCCTCAAATATCCAACAAGTGGGCCTTAAATAGCCAACAGGTGGGCCTCGAATATTCATCAGAGGTGGGCCTACCAGTGGTCCAGCCAAAGAACGGCCTGGATAACATACACATAACGATGGGTTGCATCATTGGGCCGCACCAATGGGCCTCATATACAACAACTGGGCTGCATCAATGGGCCACAAGTATATCAAAGTGGGCCTGACGGATGGGCCACAAACACATCAAAGGTGGGCCTCATGGATGGGCCATAAACACATCAAAGGTGGGCCTCATGGATGGGCCATAAACACATCAAAGGTGGGCCCATGGATGGGCCATAAACACATCAAAGGTGGGCCTCATGGATGGGCCATAAACACATTAAAGGTGGGCCTCATGGATGGGCCATAAACATATCAAAGGTGGGCCTCATATATATACCAAGTGGACCTCAATGGATGGCCACACAAATGGGCCCCATGTATATCAAATGGGCCACACCCAAATATAAGTGGTGATATTGATTTTTACCATTAAAATTCCCAAGCCCCACCATAACATATATTTCCCATCCAATTTCCCATCCAACCTGTTCATAAATTAACATAGTGATATATGAAGTGGAAACAAATATCAGCTTAATAGGAAACTTGGCCCTTAGAAATTTTGAACGGTGGACATCATTGTCCATTACTTTAAATGGCAGGGTCTACTTGAACTATGGATCTGACTCATTCTTTAGCTCATGCCATGAAATGAGCTTTAAAAATGAATGGACGGTTTGGATGCAGCACATGCATCATGGTGGGTCCCATAGGGATGGACGGTGTGGAGAGAAACACATACATCAGTGAGGTCCCACCGTCAAGCGCTGTGGACGGTGTGGACAGAACACATACACCATGGTGGATTCCATCGTCCACGGCTGTGGACAGTGTGAATAAAACACATAAATCATTGTGGGTTCCATGTGGGGCCCACCATAATGTTCATCTACAATCCAACCCGTTGGTAAGGTCACACAGACCTGGATGGAAAGGAAAACCAAATTTCACCATGATCCAAAACTTATGTGATACCCAAAAAGGGTCTCAATGGCAGTCATTCAATCACCATTGTTTCCTATCGTGTGGGCCACCTGAGCGTCGTATAAGGCTGATTTTTAGGGTGGCCCACTGCCCTAGGGGGACCCAACAATTGCACGGTGTGAATGATGGACACACATCATGGTGGGGCCCACAGCTGGGACCGTGGGTCCCTGCTGTCCGCCCACCAAAACGCAGAAGTGTTCTGCTGCTGCGTCAGGAGCAGCAGACGCTGCCTGCTTATCTATATATATATATATATATATAATATATATATATATATAACTTTTTGGGTTTTCTTGGGGTTTTTTCATAGGTGGGGTCCGCATCAGCAAAATCCACCTTGCTCATTGGTCTTTACTGCTCAAGACAGACCAAACGAGCCCACTATTCGCTATATTTTGGCGCATCAAAACATCAGGGTGAATTTCAATGGCAGACACACTGTTTGTTATGCTATGGCCCGCTTGAGAGTCGGATTAACCTCATTTTTCGGCTCAACACCTAAAATGATCTAAGAAATAAGATGGACAACGTGGATTAAACTTATACATCGAGGTGGGGCCTGCATGGACGGCCCTTCTCAAAAGCTTTGAATCCAATGTTAATATTTGTGTTTTCAGTGAATGTTTAGCGTCTAGGGACACTGGATAGTTTGGGTTATAAGGTGGGCCCTGCTTAGGTGGGCCACCAAATGGTGGATGGTGTGAATACAACACATATAAAGTAGGCCCCACTTACAACTGGCTTGGGATCAAATACATGCTTCATGGTGGGGTCCATTCGGCTGGCCACACAGCCACATCATCCCACAAAATGATAGAGAGAGAGAGAGGGAGAGAAAGAAGCACCCACCTTTAATCATGGACTCTTCCTTCCACCGCCAACATGATCTAGGGCTCCAAGGGGATGATTTCAACGGTCGAGATGTTCTTAGGATGGTGGAGATAGGAGGTGGGAAGTGGGCCACACATGGCTTCTCACATGGAGGCTTGGATGTTGGAGTCTCATGGTTTGCTTGAAAAATGAAGAAATGAGGGAGAGAGAGAATGGGATGTAAGAGAGAGAGGGAGATGGGTGTGATGGGGAGTGATGGGTGAAGGTGATAGGTGTACTTATGTAAGGAGAGATTTGACTTTATGAGAGAGGTGGTTGTACTTCGGGATGGTTGCTTGTACTTGACTTGATTTGATTGGTTGATGTGACGTTTCGTAGAGATTCTCTCGAAATTGTAACATGCGGTATTTTCCTCGAACTGAACGCGGGCCCACATATCCTGGCACGGGTATCACCTCGGCGAGCGAGACGCAGCGTTAGAACCGCGAAGACGGCGCGGTCGTAAGGGTACAAGTCTTGGGTTGAGCTGACTCTGGAATACGAGACATGACTCGGGATCACACGCTAATGCCGATAATAGATCACAGGTCCCCAGAATTTGACCGGGAGGACCGCGGAGGCCTATGGAATGGTACGGGCTAGGATGAGGGTCTTACAACACTGGGGTGCAAATTCATCGAGTTTGATTGTATCCTTAACGTTTCAAAAGGGGCACTCATAGTCATGAAAACGCAAAGGAATGAAAATCCTTATAGGTTAATCGGGAGTACTTCATCAAGTGGAGATGCAGTGTCTGTAGCAAATTCCATGTTTGCACGTATATGACATGGACACTTAGGCCACATGAGTGAGTGGGGCATGAAGATACTTTCTAACCATTGTTTAATTATAGTTTTTAAAAGTATTGATTTTAGTATTTGCGAGCATTGTATATAGGGTAAACAGTCAAGGTTGTCCTTTAAGTCCGAGAAACATGTTTGTAAGGGTGTTCTTGATTATGTGCATTCTGATGTATGGGCGTTGACGCCCGCAGTTTTTAATGGAGGGTTATCATGGTTTGTCACATTCATTGATGACTATTCTAAAAAAGTATGGGTTTATTTTATGAAAAATAAATTCGATCTTTTCACCAACTTCAAGCAATGGAAGGCGGTGGTGGAAAAACAGATAGGGCAAAATGTTAAAATATTGAGGACAAATAATGGTTACGAATTCACTTATGGGGAATTCAATTGGTATTACAAAAATGAATGGATCGTGAGAGACAACACGGTGCCATTAGAGCAGAATGGTGTGGCTGAGTGGATAATCAGACTCTCATAGAGAGGGCTCGATGAATGATTAATAATACTGGGTTGGGCAAAGAATTGTAGATCGAGGTCATTAACACGGCTTGTTACTTAGTGACTCGGTACCCTTCTACGGCTATTAGATGTAAAATTCTAGAGGAAGTATGGAGTGGTTAGAAGGTAGACTACTCAGGATTGCATATATTTGGTTGTGATGCTTACTGTAACGCCTTGAATTTTCATGGCCAGAGTTCATACTCGTGCCCGAAAAAATCGGGTGTTAATAATGTATAAACCTGGATGCTTTTGACAATCGCACCTTATTTTTTATTTTTATTTTTATTTGGATCACATCTAGATACATTCATGAAGGTAACATTCACAACAATAAAATCAACTATATTACTTATATTTCATCAGAGTAAAAAAGAATAATCAAATGCGTTCTCAATGGAAGCTTATTACATTTATCGAGTTCACAGCGGAAGTATAAAACTAAATCATAAATTGTCTTCTTATTCTTTCAACATAACTTTAGGGAGAATGTTCACTACGTCTTCAATTTGTACGTCACCTACATAATCTGTACGGTTGGGAGAGAGTCAATGCCCTACTCATAGTGATGGTTATCCTTTAAGATTAACAGTAATTCAAGAGATTCATAAAAGCGATGTAAAGGTTTTGATATGTCTCATACTCCATGACTACAAGAGGTATAAATGAACAAGCAATCTATATGAGATGCATGCCTAACAAAGTATCTGCGTTTTATCACACTTAGCGATCGCCACAATGTGGAATATGATTATAATTATCCGACTCACCCCGCATCCCATACTATGGAGATTCGCCGGCGTGTCCCATGTTTAACATGAATTTATGCGGTTAACCCAAGACGGACACAATACATGACTAGGTGAATTGCGCAACCCAGATTGGAGTGACTAATTGCGACAACCAACCCCCAGAAGAAAAGGATTGATATAACACGTATATATAACGATTTACATATACCAACTAGTGCACCATCACCCATGAAACATGGAATTATGTGTCGGCCCAGGGCCGCTACCAAAAACGCATTATGTCCATGATATTTATTCGATCGCTAGAAGAGGGATACCTGACATAGTACTTGCACCAAGAGAGAAACCCTTGAACTATGGGAGTTTAGGAATATCAAGACACCTGCTGAGCCTTTAAGGTAACTAAGAGACGAGTGGCAATGAGCAGCTCAAATAAGAGGCGAGTAAAGAAGATCACTCAAATATGAGGCGAGTGGCAAAGACCAGCTCATATAAGAGGTGAGTGATGAAGGTCAACTCAAATAGGAAGTGAGTGGTCTAAGCTAGCTCGATTAAGAGGCGAGTGTTGTCGCTCAATTATGAGGTGAGTGGTAAAGGCCAACTCAAATAAGATTAGAGACAAGAGCAAGGCTCGCATCCATAGCCCCCCATGAATTCAGGAAGACTCCTTGCGATAGACGTCATGTATAATCCCAAAAGGGTTAATATTTGTTTATGACAATGTAAACGAAAACATAGAGGAAGTCATGGTAATCTGAGAACAGGTAAACAGGTACGTAAAAGACAAGATAAAATGCATCAATTCAATTAAGACAAAAGGCACGTAAAACGAGATAAAATAACATGAAGGTATAAAAAGGCAGTATACATATAACAACTTAAACTAATGTAAGCTTAAAGGATAAAACCCTCACCTTTAACGTCGGATCGCTCTCGAGTGTTGTTTTGGTTCTGTGCATACGCCGTTATGACTGGATTCTACCATTATTTTAAACAATTCATGGGATTAGATCGCTATATCAACTGACTCTAATGACTAAGATTAAAGGCTAGGATTTTGCCTAAGATTTAAGTTTAGAGGTAGGAGTATAATGGTAGTGTTTTTAGATTTGGATCTAACATAGGGTTATTAGTAGATGAGTGATCTACCTTGATCGGTAATCATTCTTAGTTAATAAAACTCAGAATTCAGTAATTTCACTTGCTGAGTCAACTCAGTTTGACACAGCTCGAACCTAATTTATAACCATTGCCTTGGAAGTTTAGATTTGTCTAAGGATCTCTATGGAGAAATAAGTCTGGAGATCTTCTTACCTCTGAGATGTTAAATTCGACTTGGACACGATCTTAACCTCCAGTTCAGTGAGTTGTGACTCAGTCCACAGCTCTCTTTCTCTCTTCACGTTACTTCTTCTCTCATCTCCGTCTTACTACTGCCGGTCGGCTGGATCTCAACCTCTCTCTCGCATTTCTTCTCCTCTCTCTTGTTATGCTTTTAAAATGGTGGGGTGGAGAGCCCCTTTTATAGGCTGTCTACATAGAAGTCTCCTCTACGTATCTTTATTTACGCAGCAGGGAGATTAGCATCGCCTCTTACACAGCAGCTTCTGCACAACCGAGAGAATGTGGTTATGAAATCTCACCCTTCTTCTTACACCGGATCTCGATGGCTGGGGATTTCCTTAGTTATGGCCTCTAAGTAGACGTCCCAGATGTCTCTAGATGGACGTCCTTGGCCCCACCGAAGATCCCGACTGATTGGGACTACTTAAATACGCAAACATTTCCCTCCGCGATTCATTTCTTAGCGTGAAACACGACGAAATTTCTCCTTCCCTTGCGTGTGTTTTTCCTTTTCTTTCTATTTGTAAACCTTGGCTGTGATCGGACGTGGTCCCTTTCCATTTTGGGAGGTCTGGATTTCTCCAAGAAATCTATTTTAGGTTCTCATATGCAACAAAATGGAATCCCATTGCTGCTTCCTTTCCTATATTTGCGGTGGAAGACAGAAGAGGCACTACAAGAAAGTAGGCCTTTAGCCTCAATTTTTTAGCCTCGGTTCAAAAAAAGGAGTTTAAATATGGTTTTTAGCCTTGGTTGTCAAGGAACTGAGGTTAAAATTTTACTTTTTGCCTCGGTTAATGAGAAACTGAGGCCAAAACTCTGCCCTATTGCCTCGATTGGTGAGAAATTGAGGCCAAAAGTCTGCCCTTTTGCCTCTGTTGGTGAGCAACTAAGGCTAAAAGTCTGCCCTTTTGCCTCGGTTGGTGAGCAACTGAGGCTAAAAGTCTGCTCTTTTGCCTCGGTTGTTGAGAATTGAGGCCAAAAGTCTGCCCTTTTGCCTCGGTTGGTGAGCGACTGAGGCTAAAAGTCTGCCCTTTTGCCTGGGTTGGTGAGCAACCGAGGCCAAAAGTCTGCCCTTTTGCCTCGGTTGTTGAGACCTAAGGCCAAAAGTCTGCCCTTTTGCCTTGGATGGTGAGCAACTGAGGCTAAAAGTCTGCCCTTTTACCTCGGTTGGTGAGCAACTGAGGTTAAAAGTTTGCCCTTTTGCCTAAGTTGGTGAGAAACTGAGGCCAAAAGTCTGCCCTTTTGTCTCGGTTGGTGAAAAATTGAAGCTAAAAGTCTATCTTTTTGCCTCAGTTATCGAAAACTAAGGCTAAAAGCCTGCCTTTTTGCCTCGGTTATTGAAAACTGAGGCTAAAAGTCTACCCTTTTGTCTTGGTTGATGAGCAACTGAGGCTAAAAGTATACCCTTTTGCCTCGGTTATTGAAAACTGAGGCCAAAAGTCTGCCATTTTTCCTTGGCTGGTGACAAACTGAGGCCAAAAGTTTGCCCTTTTGCCTCAGTTGGTGAGCAACCGAGGCTAAAAGTCTACACTTTTGCCCCTTTTGCCTCGGTTGGTGAACAACTGAGGCCAAATATCTACCCTTTTGCCTCGGTTGGTGAGTAACTGAGGCCAAAAGTCTGTCATTTTGCCTCGGTTGATTAGTAACCGAGGCTAAAAGTTTGTCCATCATTTTTGGAAACTCATTTATGGAAGTGGGCCAAAAAATTATTTCTTGAAGACGTCTATCATTGAAGCCTTCTTGAGGCTATCGAACTGTAACGCCCTGAAAATCGGGGGTCGAGTAGCAACTCAACTCCCGAGTTCCAAACATCACTTATGCAACATATATGCTTATGATTAAATGTTGTCTGTGTTAATGCATTCATCATGAGTGAGATTATACCAAAACAGTAATTCATACTCCAGATAAAGTTGAAAAATGCAAGCGAAAGACTGAAAGACATGAATACACGTATATAAGTTAAAGATCATGATTGGTCTCCAGAGTATGAATACATCACTGAGTCACCATGTACATGTAATAGTTTCAAAATCAAAATATCAAAAACATAGTCCAACTAGAATGATGAACCCTGTAGCCCCATCGATCAGGATAGCCTAAGCGAAGCCACCGGAGAACTGCATGTAAGAGAACTCGTCCTGATCGTCATAGTAATTAGGCTCCGCCTCTCGGGGTACGTCGTCACTTGAAATCAAGATAGGGTCTGGTTGGTGTGTACAACACGGTCCCGTAACATGGGAGTGAGTGATCAACTCAGTGGAATAAAGCAAAGGTTAGCATGTTATCAATTCAATCAAGCAGTAATGATAAAGTAGTAAATCACACATCCCTAAGTACTCTTGTTAATGCAAGAATGGTATGCATGTATGATGCATGCCCTCGCCTACTCTCCCTCAGCGACTTCATCTCACGTTCGCGCACGAACAACACTGCCTCAGTACATGACCTGCTACGCCTGAACGCATGCGTAATGCAGTGCATGCATATGATTACCAAGTTCTTATTAGTCCTTTTCATACAGCAGGGTTGGGAAACTAAGGTACCTCCCTTATATCAATTCCTAAACAATGATCCATCTACGGTCGTCAATCCTAGTTAATTACATATGATAGGCAAGTTCAGGTCACTACCACCAACACCCTACCAACTGACAGTCTATTTTCGAAGGCATGTCGCCAACCCGACTAGGGACCACAGCCAGGCTGTGCCGAGGTAGGCTGATATTGTACTCGAGGTCACTCCACCAATGCCCTACCAACCGGCAGTCTATTTTCGAAGGCTCGTTGTCAACCCAACTGGGGATCACAGCCAGGCTGCACTAATGAAGGCCGATAGCTCGAATACAGTGTCCCATAACATCGTATTCAGCTCACAAGTTTGGGTTGCTCACTGGTCACTATGGGGAGGCTCGTGGCCCCAACGTAGGCCGACAGCTCGACCACTGTGTCCCATACCACCATGTCCAGCTCATGAGTCTTAGCGGATCGAGGTTCCAAGGTTAACGGGGTTTTCACTGGTGAGTTTGGTACCTTAGGTTCAAGCAGTAACGTCCAAACATGGTGAACATACATCGGGTCAATCGGGTTACTTGACAAGCTCGACTAGCACGAGCGCACAACGAGTTGATTGACATGGAGTGCGTAAACACTCCGTGTGGCCTAACCACTGCCGACAACTCTAGTACGACTCGGGTTCGTCAAACACATCCTACGTGGCGAATGAATCTCCGCCACGAACTCAAAGCCTATTACCGATTGCCTGGATCATAGCATAGCCCCAATCAAATTCAATCTTAAACCAGAAAGCATGTAGAGTAGTTAGAGCAGAATTAACTAAGTAGTACAAACATGTTATAAAACACAACTTATACAGAAAATTCAAATACAAACATTTCACAAGGAAGCGATTAAACTAAACAACTTGCATGGAGGAAATCATACACATCTCTAAGGTAGTTGAGAATCCTATCTCAACACCCATATACAGTACAATTCATCAAATACTTACTCATACAAACATTTTATCAAACACTTATACTACACCTATCAACTTACATGACATATGTCGATTTTTAACATATACTTGGACAAATCCTTCCGACAAGGAGTTGTCACATACACAGTCATCATGCACTTGCATCCCATAACCACGATCATGATTTCATATTCATTTAGTCATTTCAACAAACACTTAGACTACACACATCCATCATACATATTATACATTTGTTATCGTATATATAAGGGCAAATCCTTTCGTCAAAGGGTTGTCACCTATACGACAATCATATATCCATGCCAATTAGTCATGGCGAGCACGAATGCAAATTCTATACTCATTTAGTCTTTTACTCAAACACTAAGCTACACATAATAACATACACAACGTATGTTGATATAACATGTATTAGGCTAACCCGTTCACCCAGAAGATGATACACATGCATCTAGCATACATAGACAACAAATAATCATGACAAGCACAAATCCATATTTCATACGTATACGCTATTTTTTACAAATACGAGGAATACAGTATATTCAACATAGTTAACGTAATCTGAAAAACGAAACGGACAGGACTTTGTCAATGTGCAATAGCATCCACGTCAGTAATATATCATTAACTGACATTTAAAGCCTTAAAAACCATAACCTATACGTTTAAAGTCCGCACCTTATGCCGTAGAAGTGAGTAACGGACTCAGTTGAACACCAAGTCTTTATCTACGGTAGAACGACAACTTATGACATGAATTAGGTTAGCTATTTCATCACTTACACTAGTTGAATCTCTAGAACTGATTAGGGTTAGGATTTCTTACCCGAAAACGGAATCAGAATCACCGAAAAAGCGATACGGTAGTGATGGATAGGCATATGGAATAGCAGGGATCGATTCCCAAGAGTGACTCCAACTTCACTCTCACTTTCTCTCTCTTTACTCTCTTTTCTCTCCTAGGGTTTTCTCAAATTCGTATGGAGTGAATGAGAGAGAGTTTAAGGTCCTTATATAGGCCCAGAATTGCCAGAACTAGGCCGAGGGCCAAGGTATACTTAGGTTATGTCCAAAGAGCATCTGTTCCGTCTCAACGGAGCACTTCTGGAGCCCCCCTTGAGCCAAAGGTCGGACTTAAGCTCTCTGACCATGGATCTAGTTCGAATTAAGTTTTCGTTCCAATCGGGTTTCCAGATCGCATGTGGCGGACCAGTTTCAGTTCAACGGTCACTGAAACTCGATCAGGGTTATAAGTACACAAATTTCTCCTGATCCGAGGGTGTATTTGGGTCAGATTCTGACGGTCTGATTGCTTATATCTGGCCCGTAAGCGACAAGTCTCAGATTACTTAAATTAGATTTCATTTCTAAAGAAAACCATGTTTTCTCATACTCTTCACTCCGGGCTCAAGCGAATAGCCCCGGGACACTATCTGAATTTGATTTCCGAGGTGGTTGTCAAGCCCAGCAAGGTGGTCCTAAGCGTTTAGTCTCACGGCCATCGGACTTTCGACGTGCGGTCCAGATATGATACGGAGTTTCAATGTGCTCTTGAGAGCTGCTGGGTAATGAAATTAATCCTAGATTTTAGGGTAACCTAGCGTCAATGATTTTACAAGTTTTGGGTCTTGTAGATCGTATTTGAAGTGGATCAAGCGGATTTCGCAGCTAATCTAGTTTAGCACCTAGTTAAACTTGTCTAATTTCTAAAGCTGAGTGATTTCTGCCTGAGGTGGTACTCGGGTCTTAGTACGGATTTTTCGGGACGTTACACGAACTCATCACGGTGGGCCCCGGTAATATTTCTAAGGTAAATGATCCCATTATCATTGATTCATGCATTATGGCCCATTAGAGTGTTGAATCAGCCTACTATTTTGGGTCCTATTCTAAAATAATATGTCATAAGAGATAGATGGAGCGGATGCCATGTCATGGTAGGCCGAATCTAAGCCCGGCCAGCCTTTTTACCTTGGTTATTGAAAACTGAGGCCAATATCGCAAAGTAGCAGGGTAGTTTTGACCTTCTAAAGTTATAGTGGCGTTTTCGTTATTTCCAGTAAAGGCCAGCTACAGAAGCAAGCCACCATTCCTCTCACTCGGAGGCTTTTTGGGCAAAAGGTCTCTCAGCGAGTCCAAGCAAGTCTCCCAAAACCCTCATTTCTCTCGATTTCTGCTCGAAAATCGCCATTTCTTTCTTCGGTTCCAACCATTTCGTCGATTGATGGCGAAAGGAGCTTCGGAATTCTCGTTTCTCAGACGTGCAGGTCGGTATTGCTCTTGTTCCCGCATTTTCTCCTTAAATCTCGTCGAAGTTCGGATGTTCTAGATCTCAATTTCATTTTTCTTAATTTGTTTGGAATTTCTTTGCTGTTTTTCTATTTTTTCTCGATCGAGAACCCTAGATCGTCTAGTTTAGAGAGGAATGCAGAGATTTTTTTTTCGTTTTTTTTTTGTTTTTTGTTTTTTGTTTTTTTTTTTTTTTCATTTTCGGGTTGAGGTTTGAAGAATCTGTAGATTTTGAGATATACGGTGGAGATTTGAAGGTTTTGAGGTTTTCTGCAAAGAAATTCGGAGGTTTCTGTAGGTTTTTATTATATTCTGTTGAGAGATTTGCGGATTTCTGTAGATTTGGGGCATTTTTGAGGAAGTATTTGGAGATTTATGTAAATCTCTAGCTTTTTTGGAGGAAAGTACGTTTGAAATTTCTGGAGATCTTAATCTTATCGGAGGAGTGATTTGGCGGATTTTGTTGTCAGTTTGTCTAGTGTTTGAATCGGAGGAGGTCAAGCTTGTTCTTCTCAGGCTCGAAGGATTTCCTCATTTGGAGGAGGAGGCAGAGGGCGAAAAGAGGCTGCAGTCGGACATGGCGAGGTTGACGGTGGAGGTCTGATGGAAAGGGACGAAACTCGCCTTGACCTCTTTGAGGCGGACGGTGAAGAGGAACTTATTAGTTTTAATTTATATTTTAATGTAATGTAACTAATTTATTATACCATGTAATGTCTGGATCTGTTGTGTCAATTGGCACATGTAAGCTATTGGGTGATGATGGAGGTGAGGTGGGCTTGCTTTATACTGCATTGCCCTGATTGATCAGCAATCTTGTTTAGGCCAACATTTTGTAAATGTGTGCCCAACTTTCCATTGATCTGGACCATTCATTGCTGTGGATGGGCAACAGACGTGATGTCTTCTCCATGGAACAATCTCAGTAATTTCATGTTTTAACCATCACTTTGCAGATTAAAAATCGGATGGATGGGGTTGTTGGAGGTTATATGCACATCTTCCATCTACAGTGGGGCCACTGGATGAATGATCTGGATCACTGAATGTGGGCCCCACTTGTAAGAAGTACTGGTGTGAAGGAAACAGAGCTATATACGCTGTAGTTAGCCTCCCTTGCTTTACAATTTGATTTTATGTTTGGATGTCTGTATCTGATATTGTCTTCTTTTTTCTTCTTCCCAGGAAAGGGAAGCTTATCTCAACCTGATCCATGTTGAATCACAGAGATTGCTACAAGGTATGCAATTTATAGCCATTTATATTTAAATGTAATGTAACTAATTTATTATACCAGCCTAGTGACTTGAACCTGAGGGTGCAACTCGGGTCCAACCTTAGAGAGGACCAAACCTTGCAATCCAGCCCCGACCTGAATTTCAAACCGCGGTTCCTAACCAAAAGCAAACCCAAATTCATCTATGCTCAACCCAAAACTGACCCAACCTGACCCAAATACTTGTGATTATTCCCAACCTGATCTAACCCAAACCCAAGTTGATTTCAAATCGGGTTGGAGTTTTCCATTCATTACCAAACCCAAGAACGCTGACATCCCGACCTTGCCTGACCAATCATGTTCGAGTTGACCCAAACCCAAGTTGCAGCCCTACTTGATTCTTAGAACTTATTCCATCAAGGTGATGGTCTGCATGAGTAGATTTGTATTTGTTCTTTCCTTGAATATTAGAGTTCGTCTTGTTATACTTATTGCATTTGTTACTGTGGTTTCGTTTCGGGCAGAAACTAGAGATGCATCCTTTAAACCTGTACCAATTGTCTAGAGCCCCATATCTTCAGTGTTGGAGAAGATCCGGCTTAGGAAGTTGGAGGTGTTGAAGAAGTGAGTATTTCCCCTTAATCATTATCTCTCTACTCATCTAGTGATATATTGAGGCTGTGAATTGGCTTTGTTTCTTTCTTTTCTTTCTCCATTTTAGTATTAAACTCATGAAATTGTGCTTCGTTGCAGGTCTGGAATTTCTGATGGTTCTGATTGTCTTGTTGATACTCACACTTCTTCGAGGGACCTAAACGAGAATTTTGAACCTCATGTTGATAGTGACAGCAGAGAGGATAGTGAGACTGCAGAAAAGGTGGGTTTTCTAAGTTAGAGATTATCTGTATGGTTGTTATTTGTTATAACTTGTATTGTTTGGTTTTCATTGTATTCTCTCATTTATTTAGATGGATGTGGTTGTATGTATTTAGGACGGAGGCATGCATGTTATGAGTCCTGAGGGCTGTGACTGTGATGCAAAATCAGCTGACATTGAAGGGTTGGGTTTTCCTGATTCTCTTTTGTCTCCTAATGAAAGTACCCCCTCCGATACAGTGAGTGGATTTTTTGACAATTTGTAGAACCTTATTTGCTATTCAATGTGTGTGTTATCCCTGAATTATATTATAGTAAAAACTTCATTGGCATTACATAATTCATAAATGCATATTCTGCATGCATGCTTACATGTTGTTATTTGACTTGTGATATCAAATACTGTATTGGCATGAGATATTGACTTGTAGCCTGCACAAGACATCCCAGTTTTTATTGCTAACCATCATATTACACTTCAATTCACTCCTTTTGTGATGCCATCATGTTAACCATGACTGATCAAAATTCACTTTAGCCATAAACATCAAGAACTGATTCTTGTATGTATGTATGTTCAGGGTTCAGCCAAGGAGTCTCATGATGCATCTCAAAATACAACCAATGACACATAGGTTTGCACATAGGAATTTATTTGCTATTCCTATAGACTGCAGAAAAGGGGGACTAATTGTTTGGCTATTTGGATGTGTTCTGCAGGAACTTCTTCGTGAATCCCAACTTAGTGAAGCAGAAGAAAAGCAGACCGAGGATCTTGCTGAAAGTTCTCAAGAAGAAAATGCTTTTACTCCATCTGTCCTTGCTACAAACTTAAAACTTGATTCTTCAGCACTTAAAATTGCATGTGGACTGGGTTGTTTTTTTGACTTTGGATGACACCTGTAATGTGTATGGCACAAGCATGGATATATTAGTTCAAAGTGCTTCATTAGAATGCCTAATTTTGTGTTTCAACAAGAAGTATGTTGATTTGTATGGCTGCATAGTTGGATAGTCTGCTGTGGTAGAGCCCTCTCTTTTACACATGCTGCTCTAGGCTTTGATGAATGTTTTTTGGAGTTTTCTTTTTTTAACTATTGGGAGGGTTATTGTTGTCAGATTTGCTCAATGACCCTCAATCGAGTGGTCCTTTTCTTATATAGAAATCATTTTCCCTACTTACAATATATCCCTTAATTACAGCATAACAACAACATCTATATCCCCTAATTACAGCCCTTAATTACAGCATAACAGCAGCATCTATATCTCCTAATTACAGCCCTTAATTACAGCATAACAACAACATCTATATCCCCTAATTACAGCATAATATCTCCTAATTACAACAGCATCTATATCCCCTAATTACAGCATCTATATCTCCTAATTACAGCCCTTAATTACAACATCTATATCTGCTAATTACAGCCCTTAATTACAGCAATATATGGTACAATAATATATGGTAGGTTTGTTGTCTATCCTACTAACATCTCCCCTCAAACTGATGCTGGTCAATCAAGAAGCATCAATTTGCCAACAAGAAATTGATGACGTAGTCGTGTCATAGCTTTGGTGAAGACGTCCGCTATCTGAAGGTCGCTTGAGACATGTGGAAGAAAGATAACCCGAGTATCAACAGCTTCCCGAATAGAATGGTAGTCCACCTCGATATGTTTGGTACGCTCGTGATAGACGGGATTGGTGGCGATCTGAATAGCACTCGTATTATCAGCATGAAGAGGAGTGGGAGCAGACTGAGGAAAACCTATTTCAGCAAGTAAGTCATGGAGCTACATAATCTCCGAGCAGGCTGCCGACATGGCACGGTACTCGGACTCAGTTGAAAACATGATCCTGTTTCTTACTCTTCCGAGAGATAAGTGAATCACCAAGAAACATACACCACCCGATGATAGACCGGCGAGTATCAGGACATCCTGTCCAATCAGCGTCACTAAAAGCCACAAGGCGAAGAGGAGTACCAGTAGAGAAGAACAAGCCACGGTGAGAGGAACCTCGGAGATATCGAATAATTCGGCGGACTGCGGCAAGATGAAGGTGGCGAGGAGACTGCAGAAATTGATTGACTTGCTGGACAACAAATGAGATGTCAGGCTGTGTAATAGTGAGATAATTGAGACTACCAACTAACTGTCGAAACACCATGGGATCAAGAAGGAGATCCCCCTCCTCACGTCGATACTTGACATTCACTTCCAAAGGGGTATCCACTGAAGAGGAGTCCTGCCAACCAGACAAGGAAATCAAGTCCTCTGTGTATTTATGCTGATGTAGGAAAACCCCAGAGGAATCGGACTGAACCTCCAAACCGAGGAAATATCGGAGAGGACCAAGATTCTTCATATGGAATGAATCATGAAGATGTTGCTTGAGTTGATTAATGAGGGCAGAATCAGTCCCAGTGATGACAATGTCATCGACATAAACTAGAAGAAGAACGATACCAACAGAAGTCGTTCGAAGAAGAAACAACGAAGAATCATACTGGCTTTGGATGAAAGAAAATCGAAGTAATGTTGCCTGGAACTGATCAAACCAAGCCCAGGGAGCCTGTTTCAAACCATACAGAGAGCGCTTCAGCTTACACACATTCGACGTTGATGACAAGCAGAGGCCAGGAGGAGGTGTCATGTAAACATCATCCTGTAAATCACCGTGAAGAAATGCGTTCTTCACATCCATCTGGCAAAGGCACCATCCCTGAGAAGCTGCGATGACAATAATAGTACGCACAGTTGTCGTTTTAGTGACAGGAGCAAAAGTCTCCTCATAGTCAACCCCATACTCCTGGCGGTTACCAAGGGCAAACAAACGAGCCTTATAACGGTCCACAGACCCATCAGGCCGAAGTTTCACAGAAAAAACCCACTTACACCCAATTAGCTTGACATGAGAAGGACAAGGGACCATGTCCCAAGTCTGATTTTCTTGAAGAGCTTGAAGTTCTTCCTGCATAGCCTTTCTCCAACACTCATGTTTATCAGCTTGTGAGTAGGAATTAGGAATCGACACAGTTGATAAGGTAGCCGTGAAGGAGGTATGAGGGAAACCATACCTATTCGGTTGATGAGACGTACGGCCAGATCATCGAGGAGGGTGCAAAATGGGATCAGGTGGCAGATCAGACTCAGGAAGGGGTGGAGTTGGTCAACGGCGTTCATACACAAAACCAGGCTTGAAGCGTTTAGGAGGGCACATCAAATCATTAAAGTGAGGAAGAACAGAAACTGCATGAGATGATGTAATAGAACTAGGAAAGAAATATTGATGCTCAAAGAAAACGACATTACGAGATATATGAAATTTATTAGAAGAAGCATCATAACACACAAATCCTTTTTGAGATAAGTTATATCCCATAAAGACACATTTCACAGATTGCGCAGAGAGTTTGTGACGTTGATGCGGAGGTAGATGCACAAAACAAATATAGCCAAAAGTGTGTAAGTCAACAAAGCTAGGGTGATGTTTATGCAAACGATAGAATGGAGAGTCGAAATTTAGCACTTTAGAAGGCAACCTATTAATCAAGTATACTGCTGTAGCTAAAGCTTCAACCCAAATTTTAGGAGGAACAGAAGATGCAAGTAACAAGGTCCTAGCAACATAAAAAATGTCGAATTTTGCGCTCAACCACGCCATTCTGTTGAAGCGTATAAGGACATGAGCGATGAGAAACAATTCCTTTGTGACGAAGAAACTCAAGAAATTCATGAGACATATATTCTCCAGCAGAATCAGATCGTAAAGTCTTAATGCTAGTGGTAAATTGATTCTCAACATATGCTAGAAACTATTTGAAACTTCAAACTTATAGCGCAGAAAATATACCCAAGTATGTCGACTATGGTCATCTATGAATGTTACAAAATATTTATAATGAGCATGAGAAATGACAGGAGTAATGCCCCATACATCACTATGAACAAGGTCAAAGCAATTCTTTACCCTACTCCCGGAAGAAGGGAAGGGAAGAATCTTACTTTTTTCGATTTTACACGTAGAACAATCAAAAGACAAAGCATGAGGCAAAGAAGAATCTTTTTTTCCCAACGAACTAGAATTCAGCAAATGAGATAAAACAACATTGTTTGGATGGCCTAAACGTTTGTGCCATACTTCACAATTATTGGAGACAGTAGTACAAGCCAAAGAAATGATACTAGGAATGGAAAAGTATAATGGAAACAGTCTTCCAACTTTAGGCCCCTTCGCTATTGTCCTCCCCGACACCGGATCCTGCACATGACAACCATCACGAGAAAACTGAACATTGTAATTATCACCCACTAATTGTCCAATCGAGATAAGACTTGTAGAAAACCCAGGTGATACAAAAATATTAGTAAGTGATGGTGCGATATCACCAACCCCAGTAATCGGTAAATGATGGCCATTAGCAACTTGAATAGTAGAAGAACCAGTGTACTTACGAACATTGCTAAGCATATCAGGAGAACTAGTCATGTGATTGGATGCAGCGGAGTCAACAAGCCAAGATTGAGAGGGTATAGTACGTATAATACCCTTACCTTGCAGCCCTAAAGCAGAAAATGCCGATACAATCATTTGCTGCACCATTTCTGGTGTAAGGGCAGGTGTAACAGCAGTGGAAGATGACACTGGAGTGAGATTTTGAGTGCTAGTTACCCCATCCGAAGTGTGGCCATTAGCAGTAGCATGATAAGCATTTACGAGTCAGTTTTGAGGACGTGTTGGGCATTCTTTGATGATGTGCCCCTTCTGTTTACAGTAGTTGCAAAACTTTTTAGCACAATGGGCAGCAATATGCCCATAATCTTTGCAACTGTAACACTGAACTGTACGCATGTCTCGAACCCTCCCTTTGCCTTGAGCAGCGTATGCGACAACATTCTCTTGCGGAAGCGAAGATTGAGTAAGAAAGCGTTGTTCCTCTCAAAGAAGTGCTCCAAAACACACGTCAAGAGATGGTGAAGGATCCCTGTGCATTAGGTTGGAGCGAATAGACTCGAATTCTGGCCTTAGTTTCATTAAAAACTGGTCTCTTTTGCTAACTTCATGGACTGCTTGAACAGCAGAGAGGGACTCGGCCGACACGTCGGCATACACAATGTCGGAAAACTCAGTCCAAAGATTCTAAAAACCACAGAAATATTCCTGAACAGAGTGTACCTTGGGAATAGGCAGCAAGATCAGTTTCCAACTGAAATCGTCGGGCGGAATGATTATGATGATAGACCTTTTTCAAGTACTCCCACATCGATTTAGTCGTCTTGTGCGGTCTTAAATTGATTATAAGCAGTGGATCAATAGACCCAAGAATCCAAGTCATCACGCGAGCATCTTTCACCTTCCATTGAACCAACGTTGTAGGATCGGTAGGCATTGGATCACTCCCATCAACATGACCCCACAACTCTTTTCCCATGACAAAAAGTTGAAACTGAAACTCCCAGGCAGCATAATTATTCCCTGTATACCGAGTTTGAAAGACTTCTGAGTTGGTTTTGTTAGCCATAACTAGAATCTCTCGAAATGTACCAAAAAAAAAAAAAAAAAAAAACTGCAAACCAAAACCCGCACCCAAGAAACCAAAAAACCAGATCCTAGAACCACGAAGATTGGACCAAAGACAAGGTTGCAGAGAGTGGCTCTGATACCATGTCAGATTTGCTCAATGACCCTCAATCGAGTGGTCCTTTTCTTATATAGAAATCATTTTCCCTCTTACAATATATCCCTTAATTACAGCATAACAGCAGCATCTATATCCCCTAATTACAGCCCTTAATTATAGCATAACAGCAGCATCTATATCCCCTAATTACAGCATAATATCTCCTAATTACAGCAGCATCTATATCCCCTAATTACAGCCCTTAATTACAGCAATATATGGTACAACAATATATGGTAGGTTTGTTGTCTATCCTACTAACAATTGTGGTGGTCTGAGCTGCCTTGTCAATGTTTGTTTTGCTGCATTCTTGCAGGAAGAACACAGACCTATGGATTTATTTTATGTCCTTTGGGTTCCAGACCTTTTCATGAAAAGGGTGAACAGCAATGGGGAGTGGTCATTGTTTTGCCCAAATGAGGCTCCAGGTTTATCTGATTGTTGGGGTGAGGAATTTGAAGAACTGTACACTAGATATGAAAGAGAGGTAAGCTTGACTGGAGCTTGAAGTTTGAAAATTTTGGTACTTTCATTAATGAAAAGGTTACAAATTGTCTTTGTATTTGTTGGACTCAGGGCAAGGCAAAAAAAGTTGTTCAGGCATAGACCCTATGGTTTGAAATTCTGAAATCACAGATAGAAACTGGAACACCGTATATGCTTTTCAAGGTATTTTACCAAGTGAACAAAAGATCCTCCATAATCATTTAAATCATATGGTTGTGTGGTTTTTATTCCTATTTTCTTTCCTTTTTCTCTGATGAACTGACTTGTTATGTTGGTTGGTAGACTTATACTACTTTATGCATGCAATGCAGAGAACTACATTGTTATCATTGTTCATAGGCTTCTTTTCCATGTACCATATTCGTTAGACGCAGAACTAATTTGGAATCTAATTGTTATGAATCACTCCTCTGACATGGTGGTGTATTGGTTTCTCTGATGCAGGTGGAGTAACATCGATGGACGCCTTCTTGATAAAGTTCTTCCCAGTCGTCTATCAAAAGACCAAAGATCCTGGTTTGGACAACAATTACTGCAAATACGACAACCACGGCCTTCAGCTATTCACATCATTGTTGTATCTGGCCAGATTGACTTCGACCTTCTTCACATCCTACACCACAAGAAACCTCGGTCGGAGGCTGACCATGCTCATTGCAGGGATTTTCTTCATCATTGGCGTGGTGCTAAATGCAGCTGCCCAGAACCCATGCTCTCAGCTTTGCTAATTAGGTCTTTTTCTAGTTTCACTTCCGATTCCTGGGGCATGACCATTTTTATCCCCTTTTGTAACCACGACATATTTAGATTCCCATTAAAATGGCATTCACCTTATTTTACTAGCAGTGTCATTACTAAGATCAAGATTCACGGATGTTTGGTGCAACATAATATCTATAAGTCTGATAATTCATTGTTGAATACATGCCGATATTTCATTGGCAGTTTCAAGTTATTTTTTTAAAATCTTTTTCTTTTCTTTTGTTTTTGTTGATTGGCTAGTAAGCAAGGGTCAAATCTGAGACCTCAATGTTGAAACACACCCTGTCTACCATTGATCTACTGGCTCAAATTCTTGCAGTATTGCTACCATCTATTTTTTATTCCTTTTTTATTTTCTTGCTGGTAAGATATTTTTTCTGATTGTTGTGGATGCTTATATTCCTTCTTGTGGCAGGTTCAGGTGCACAGTATCCGTTCCTTAGTAGTTCAGCTAATTTGAATCTGCAACAAGAAGTTGCTGGAAATAGCAGCTATGTTGATGTTGAATTCATTGATCCTGTGATTGGCCGTTAGCAAAGGAAAGCTTCCACTGCCGATGAACAAAAGATCTCTCCCAACTACAGCTCCAACATGTTGGCTGATTTCTCTGAGATGGACCAGAGGCTTCAATTGTTACAGTCAAGATCTAGCAATCTGAATTATAATCCAATGATGACGGTTGATCAAAGCTTCAGTTGTTGAATTCTTTTTTGTTTTTTTTTCCCCCAGATTTCTATTCCAAATAGAAACTAAAATTTCAATTTGAAAAGTGGGTGTGATTCTCATGTTTTTCTCCATGAGTTGTTACCTTATGAGAATAAAAATGCAAGCCATTTGATCAATGGCCACTGAATATGCATAGGTTTATGAATGGGTTAAAATAAATGATTTGGCCTCAATTATTGATAAATGATGTTAGAAATTGATTTTAGCCTCAATTGATGTCAACAAAGGCTAAATTTATCTTTAGTCTCAATTTTACCTTAGTTACCTAAACTGAGGCTACAACTCCCGTGGCTAAAGGCTTTAGCCTCGGTTGTTGAGAACCGAGGTTAAAAATATATTTAGCTTCGGTTGGAGGCAATTGAGGCTAAAATTTGGATTTAGTCTCAATTGAAAACAATGGAGGCTAAAATTTTGATTTAGCCTCATTTCGAGAAAATTGAAGCTAAAAAGGTTTTTAGCCTCACTTGAAGAACCGAGGCTATAAAAGTCATTTTAGCTTTGGTTGCTAAAACTGAGGCTAAAGCCTTTAGCCACAAGGGTTTCAACCTCGGTTTGGATAACCGAGGCAAAACTGAGGCTAAAGACTTTAGCCTCAGTTTTTAACTTTTTTAGCCACAGCTTTGAACTGAGGCCAAAGCCCCCTTTTCTTGTAGTGAGGATTGGCTGCGTTGCGTGTCAGATGGAATGTAAGGGGACCAAGGTTTGGTTAGATTTGAGATGGCTTCAAGATGGATAGTTTGGATCATCCTGAGTGATGATCGTGGTGGGCCCAGCATGTCCCAATGGACTCCTATCCGCATATGCTACGCGCTGCGAGTGTCTCACTCGCGATTTTTAGGTCAAAGCCGACTTTGACCGACTTCTCTGATCGGTGCAATGCGGGTGCACTTCTGATGTGCATGTGTACCGCTTGGTGTGGGGCCCATAGTGATGATTTTGAGAAATCTATACCGTCCATACGTTTTTCCATTTAATGTAAGGGGTTGAGCCCAATTTTGAAGCATATCTGACGATCAAATGGGCCATAATACATGGAATGGTGGTCATTATGATTTCCACCGTTGAAACCTTCCTAGGCCCTGTAGTGATGTTTATTTGTCATCCAAACTTGTTCATAAGATCATACCATCATAGATGAACGGAAGTGTCCTACTACGACTGCCCTTGATGGACATTAAAATCGATGGTTAAGGGGCGGATCTGTCAATTAGGTCACTTTTACAATGATCTAAGGGCTGAAATTAAACGTGTATGGTTAATTTGTGATAGATAGGCATAGTATAAAATTTCACATGAAACGGATGGTGAGAACCACGTGGTCTAGAATTTAGTGGTCTAGGTTAATGGCATTTTCATAATTATTGTTGATCTATGAGTTTTGGGAAAATTAATGGCTCCACATGCTTATAGGCACATTTCTAAGTAATTCTTACAAAAGAACGTATATCAAAATCATTATTGATAGGGAGTTATTCGTCAATTCATTTAAGGAAAGGCACGTATGTCAAATCGCGTAATGGATGGTCTTGTCTTGTAATCAACGATCAGATGGTTAGATCTATTGAATGGAGGTAATTCCCAACGGTTAGATTTGAGTCAGGGAAAGGATGTAAGGTTGGGATAGTTGGATTGGTATCGTAAACACGTATATATTACGTTGAATCTTATGATAATGCTCGAGGACTTTCGATGCTCGAGTATTGAAAAGTTTGAGGCGTTACACTTACTCTCATGTACCTTCAGTTGAGAGAGATAAGTTAGACTAAAGGGCTAAAAGTATATCTTTGTAGGCTATGATGTGATGTGAAGGACTATAGGCTGTATGACCAAGTCACACGGAAAATTATCCTTAGTCGCAACATCAAATTCGACGAAGGATCCTTGTCTCGTAAGGATGAGCACAAGGAAGCAGAAAAGTTAGTTGTGGGCGATCAATTAGACAGATATGAGACACATGTTAATACAAAAATGCAGATAGAGGTACAAGAATGGGTGGAGCAGCCACCTATAAGAAGGAATCCGCCGAGGGATCACAAGTTACTGGCGAGATAAAGAGATGACTCAAATGTCACATTTTCCCTCATTATAGATGAGGGGGATCCGTCTACTTTTCAGGAGGCTCTTGACGGTGTAGATGCCGAAAAGCAAAAAACAACGATGGTTGATGAGATGAACTCCTTGTACAAGAATGAGACGTAGGAGCTGGTGGAGCTTCCCGTCGACTGTAAAGTGATCGGTTGCAAGTGGATCTTTAAGAACAAACACGATAAGTTGGTAGCGAAGGGATATGCTCAGAGAGAAGATGTTGACTTCACTGAGATATTCACGCCTGTGGTGAAGCAAATATCTATTATATTCGTGTTGGCGCTGGTTGCCCAATACGATCTCGACCTAGAGCAAATAAATGTGAAGACTGCCTTCCTGCATGGGGAATTGGAAGAGTAAATTTACATGAAAAAACTAGAAGGTTTCGAAATACAAGGGGTAGAAATAAGGTTTACAGGTTAAACAGGTCGTTGTACAGCCTGAAACAATCGCCTAGGCAGTGGTACATGAAATTTGATTTTTTCATGGTGAGTCAGAGGTTTACTAGGAGTGAGTGTGATCATTGTGTCTATGACAAGACACTGAGTGATGGAAAGTTCATTATATTGGTATTGTATGTTGATGATATGCTTATCGCCAATCATAACATATCTAAGATCGACATACTAAAGACTCAATTATTAGGGACATTCAAGATGAAAGATTTGGGGTTACAAAGATCGTTCTCGACATTGAAATACACATAGATAGGAAGATGAGTAGGCTATGATTATCTCAGAAGGAATACCTTAAGAAGGTATTGATAAAATATAGGATGGACAAGGCAAAGCCGGTTAGTGTTCCCCACGCGGCTCACTTCAAGCTATCTTTAGAATAATATCCTAAAACAGATGAAGAAAAACTGAATATGTCTTGTGTGCCTTATTCGAGTGCAGTCAGCAGATTAATATATGTCATGGTTTGTATAAGATCGGATATTTCACGTGCAGTTGGTCTTGTTAGCAGATACATGTCTAACCCCGGCAAACAACATTGGGAAGTGGTGAAATAGCTACTTCGATACATTCAAGATACAAAAGATTACGTCTCAACTTTTGAGAAAACAAGGTAGAAGTTAGTTGGGTATATGGATTCAGATTACGCAGGCAATATATTCCAGAAAGTCGACTTGAGGTTACTCATTTGTGTTAGCTAGGGGTGCACACGGGTCGGTTCAGTCCAGTTCTGGGGTGAAACCGGAACCAAACCGTTCCTAACGGTTCTAGGATATTCGGAACCAGAACTGGACCGTTAGCACCTTAGAACCGAACTGGAACCAAACTGTTAAAACCGGTTCGGTTCCGGATCGGTTCCATAGTTCCGGGCTTTTTATAATCCTGCCCAATTACATGTTTTATTTTATAATGTAGCCCATGTCCATTTGTGTTGTGATCCATTTGATGAATGGTTTTGATATTGTATAAGGTGTGCAAAAATACATTTATAAAAACAATCAAATAGTGCATTGTAAACCATAAATCATGAGTCAAATATGGAAACAATCAAAGGGTTCCTGGTTCGGTTCCGAGTTTGGTTCTAGGTTCGGTTCCAAGGTTCGGTTTTGCGGTTCGGATCCATGGTTCGGTTCACGGTTTGGTTCGGTTCTACATACCCCCAAACCGAGAACTGAACCGTTGTAATTGGTTCTTTGATTTTTGGAACCGGATCCGGTGCACTCTAGAACCAGACCAAACCAGACCGTTTGGTCGGTTCTGGTCCGGTTCCACGGTTCTACTGGTTCGATGTGCACCCCTAGTGTTAGCGAGTGGAGTGATTAGTCAGATGTCGAAGCTTAAGTCTGTGGTGGCCCTTTTCACGACCGAAACTGAATATATGGTGACATAAGCATTCAACGAAGGTGTTTGGTTGAGGGGGATGATAAATCAATTAGGGCTTCAGCAGGAGGCCGTGCCAGTCAATTGTGACAGCAAAAGCGTGATTAATTTGGCTAAGAATTATGTTTATCACACACGTACTAAAGATATTGATGTGCGTCATCATTTTATCCGATAGGTGCTTGAGGAAGGAGTCGCGATTCTAGAGAAGTTTCACACGAGCGTGAATCTGGCTAGCATGCTTACGAAGGTGGTTCCCACAAAGAAGTTCAAGTTCTGCGCAACTTCTCCAGTCTTGGCGAAGGCATAAATGAAAGACAGAATGTGCACGAGAAGCGATGGTGGAGCTATGATGCAAGGCAGAATTAGAGATGAGGATAATGAGCTATGATGAATGAAGGTTGAAAACATGGTGTAAATTGTTGATGCAATAGACAAAACCCTCCATGCCATCAAGCAGATGTCGATGCCATCGACAGGTGCTCGATGCCATCAAAAAAATTTAGAAAATTCATGTTGGTTGCTGGAACATTTTGGCGTTGCTACTTGATGTCATCAAAGTAAGTTCGATGTCATCGAGGTCTTCAATGGGTCTATCTATGCCATATAAGTTCCATCGAGTGAAGTACGAGATTTATTTTGTGTTTTGATTATGATATTATATGATACTATATATATCAGGTGTAATCGGGATTTGGGAGGGAGAGGAGTTCTAGGGCTTTGTAATTTGTTCCTAAGGGTTTCAAGAGCATAGCTTGGGCTAATGAGGTAGATTCGAGGCTTGTTTGAATCGGTAACTCTCTATCTCTTGTAATTTCTACTTTCATAGTGCATACTCCTTGCTTTATGCTGTAGTTTTTTCCTGAAAAGATTTTCCACATAAAATTCGAATTGTTTGTATTTGGACTTAGTTGTGCGATTGTGTATACTTTGCTTGATTCGTCTACGATTGTGTGTACTTTGATTGATTCGTTTATGTGTGCTTCCGCGGTTCCCCAACACAGGTCAAATATATGCTCGCTGACTTAGCACATCAAATGAAGTCATTATGTCCATAAACTAGGAAAAAGATCCACTGGGGCGACACTAGCCAAGAAGAGAATCACACCAGTGGGATGAAACTCTCACTAGATGTGTCACGCTCCAAACTCGAAAAATGGGCTTACAGAATTCCCGATCGTCGAATCAGGTGCCGACAGCCTCCGTAATACCTCATTCTCGGCTCCCAGCGCCCATACACTAGGTTCCGATCCTGGGATCCTACGAGGAGGATTTTCCAATGTACATTTATCCCATAAGAAGCATTACTACAAGTATACCCAAATCACAAAGGCAACATTATCATCACATATCCACTAATATAAACATTTGAATACAGTGCTAAAAGGAAAATACATAAATTGAAAATCAAAGCTCCAAAAGACGGTTGCACCTCCAAGCTCAACACTGCTACGACCTAACGCCACCTGCACGCATCTATCGTGCATAAGCTTATAGAAAGCTTAGAGGGTGGTGTAAGTGTGTGCGCAAGGTAAGGGCCAAGTATGCAATATCAGAGTAATACGGAAACATGCTGGTAAGTCTATAAATATCATCAGCCTTATCCAGGCTATGCGATGCAAAAACATAATAAGGCAAAGTCATATGCTGAGGAAGCATGTAGATCAACTATACAATGCGGAGACATAGTGAGCCAAATATCATGTACTGAGGATGCAATGTAATATGCGATGTGAATGAAATGACCAAGCTGGAGTGTTAAGTCGGGATGATAGTACGTAGTATCGTAGGCTATGGGGTCCATCACAAGGGGCTTCTATCCAAACCAGTCTCATACCTAAATTTGGATAGTCAGACTCAATGTGGTAAACTCCTGATCTCAGGTTGATCGCGCCCCCAACCGAAATCCTCGTCATTGCGAAGATACATATAACAATTAGTTATGCACCACGAGCCCAAGGGATAGTGAATGAATGAATGAATGAGTATGCAACTTCTGCTCAATAAGTCCACATATTAGTACTGTACATCTCTGGGATTATCACCAGGGTCTATTATACTTTACGCCAGCTTGCAGCCCCTATCCGAGCGCACGACTGGGTAAGTGGAAGAGATCTTACTATCTGTCTACTAATATCGAGCCCGACTCGTCGATAACGGACTCATTCCTCAAGCTGGTCAAACTTAACCTAGATATTGCCTACTCACTCAGGCGAGTAAGGTCACACCCCTTCCCAATCGACCACAACATAGTGGGAGACGCGACCTACTAGTATACGGCCCTCGTGCGCTCATATATATCCATTCGGTTTAAACGTTGAGGCATCTTCTGGCCGCGGATGTTTAGGAATTTTCACCCAGAGACATCTATGACGCCCGTATGATAGAATTAAACATTTCTGGTGTCCCTTCTGACCATCCACAACATGCCTGTGGAGGCCACGACCCTGATGTCGCTAGGGCGTACGGTGGTCATATCACAAAATGCGAGATGCATAAGTCATACTAACCAGTCATGCATCAAACCTGCGCGTACCGCGCGCTCATGTGGGCAACTCCTCTTATCAAGGAGTCCCCTAATAATCCGCCCTATGGCATATGCAATGGTCACTACATCTCATAACAAACATGCAGATGATGCGTATGGACATGTATCATGATGCTATGCTGTCACATACTCATAATCGATATCGATAATCGTCACCGATAATCGGCCTCGATTACTGGCATCGATAATCGGCCTAACAAAGGGCCTAAGGGAAGGTCACAATGTGGACATTTAACCATCATTGCCCATCAATGTGGACATTTAACCAACATTGCTCCCAAGGAGTGGCCTTCGTAGGGCCAAACATATAGTGGGCCCATGGCCTCACACAATGGCCCAATATATATCACCATGGGCCTCTCTCAAGGGCCTAATACACATCACGATGGGCCTCACTCATGGGCTACATAGGCATCACATTGGGCCTCGCTCATGGACCTCATATACATCACATTCGGCCTCAGACAAAGGCCTCACATACATCTCATTGGGCCTCACTCATGGTCCTTATATACATCACATTAGACCTTAACCCATGGGCCTCAAATACATCACAATGGGCCACATATACATCAAGTGAGCCGCATCACATGGGTTGCACCAATGGGCCTCATATACATCAAGTGGGTCAAATCAATGGGCCGCATCAATGGGCCGCACCAGTGGACCTCATATACATTAAGTGGGCCGTATCAATGGGCGCACCAATGGGCCTCATATACATCAAGTGAGCTGCATCAATGGGTTGCACCAATGGGCCTCATATACATTAAGTGAGTCGTATCAATGGGCCGCACCAATGGGCCTCATATACATCAAGTGGGTTGCATCAACGGGCCACACCAATGGGCCTCATATACATCAAGTGGGCCGTATCAATGGGCTGCACCAATGGGCCTCATATACATCAAGTGGGCCGCATCAATGGGCCTCATATACATCAAGTGGGCCGCATCAACAAGCCGCATCAGTTGGCCTCACCATCTACACCATTCATCTATTTTAGAGATCATTTAGAGCATTTCCAAAAAAAAAAAATGAATCATATCAATAGATCATCTGGACCGTACTCCAAATAGCGGCGGAGCTGATGATTGAAAGATCATCTGGATCATACTACAAATAACAATGGTGATAATAATTTCCACCGTTAAAACCCCACAAGGCCCACCATAGTGTTTATTTTCCATCCAATCGGTGCATATGGTCACAAAGACCTGAAATTAAATGGAAAAAACAATATCATATTAATCCACAGCTTCTGTACACCCAAAAGGGTTTCAAGGGTAGCCGTTCAATCTCCCATTGTTTACTGCAATGTGATCCACCTGAT
>JAJHSJ010000098.1:0-55862 GCA_021015155.1 Magnolia officinalis | reverse complement strand
ATTTATCTGATAAAATGGATGGACAGAGTGGATAAATTATGTAAATCACGGTGACCCCACATAAATTACTCAGTACGCAATTACACGACACGTGCTACGAACACGAATTAGCTATGACGGGTTGAGAGACAGCTAGACTTGCTACTAAAGTGGCGTTGAGCAGTTATGTGGCCCACACCATGGTTTATGCTTCATATCCACACCGTCAACCATTCGAAGATATCATTTTAGTTTACGAAATAAAGAATGATCGATTCAAATCTCTAATGGACCACACCACATGAAAACAATAATGATTGGATATCCACCATTAAAATCCTACTAAGGCCCACTGTACATTTATTTGACATCCAATTGTATGATTAGGTCATACAGACCTAAATGAGGGGGAAAAATCAAATATTAGCTTGATCCAATACTTTTATGGGCTCAAAAAGTTTTTAATGGTCTACGTTCATTCAACACTGTTTCCTATTTTTTTTTTCTTTTTTCTTTTTTTTTTTTTTTTGTACACACCACCACACCACTCACGCCGTAGTGGATTTCACCACCTATGTGTACTCGAACACCTCGACCAGGTGTTGAAACTCGCGAGAGTCTCCCACCACCAGAGTAAGAGCAAGGACCCAACACTGTTTCCTGTAATGTGGTCCACTTGAGATTGGGATATACCTCATTTTTGGTCTCATATTCTAAAATGGTCTAGAAAAATAAATAGACAGTGAGGATACAACACATACATCATGGTTGGGGCCTACAAAACTAGGTGACGTCACCTCAGCAGCGAGTCTCCCTACTCAATAGCTAATCCGCGTCCCGGACGGTGATTTCCTTCCTGCACCGAGATGCTACGTGGGGCCCATCATAATGTTTTTAAAAAAATCCACCCCGTCCATCCGTTTTTTTAGATCATTTTAAGGACATCATATAAAAAATCAAATGGTCCAAAACTCAGGGCAGCCGCACGAGAGAAAAATAGTGGGAGATTCAGTGACCACCGTTTAAACATAATTGACCAGTAATTTGGGCCCACATTGAATGTATGTGGTATATCCACGTCGTCCATGTCCGTTTTTTTATCAAATTTAAGGGGTTGAGCCCAAAATTGATTCATATCCAAAGATTTAAGTAGATATACCACTGGAAATGATGGGGAAATGATTTCCCAGTTCCCACCGTTGAAACCTTTCTAGGCCCCACAGTGATGTTTATTTTTCATCCAACCTGTTCATAAAGATCATACAGACATGGATGGAGGGAAAACACAAATATAAGCTTGATCCAAAACTTCCGTGGCCCTCCAAGTATTTTTCAATGGTAGACATTCAATTCAACGTGTTTCTTGTGGTGTGGTCCATTTGAACATTGGATATGCCTCATTTGTTTTCCTAAAGGCCTACAATTATCTATTAAAATGTATGGACGGAGTGGATAAAATAAAATAATCATGGTGGACCTCAACGAGTTTACTGAGTTCCAACCCGTACGACTTACTCAAGTAGGCAATCCGCTGCCTCAAACGGATTGGATACTCCCTAGGACTAGCGTGGTCGGTGCTCCGTGGACTTCAAACATGATGTATGTGTATCATCCATGCCGTCTAATTCATTTTAGAGACATTTTATGCTAAGAATCCAAAATGAAGTGGATCAAACTGAAATGGACCACACGGTGGTGATTGAACTCTTACCATTAAAAACTTCCTGGAGCTACAACAGTTTGGATCAAGCTGATATTTGTTGTTTGCCTTCATCCAGGTCCGTAAAACAACTCACTAATCTACCTGCCGTGACCTAATCCACAGGTTAGATGTCAAATAAACGTTACAGTGGGCCTGGAGGTTTTTAACGATAGACGTTCAATCATTACTGTTTTCCCATGGTGTGGTCCACCTGAGATTCTAGTCAATCTCATTAATATAAATTAACTAAAACGACGCGTAAAAATGAATGGACGATGTTGATAAACACAGATCATGGTGGGCCCACATAACATCACGACCAACCACCTACAGCGTCACTAGCGAAACTGCATCACGCGCGACTCACGCTACATATCTTCCTTTCTTTTTTCTTTAAAAACAAAAAACAAACAAAACAAAACCTAAAATCTCGTCGAGGAGAAAATGCGGCCGAAGAAAGGAGTTTTGGAGGAGGGAGTGTTGCCGAAGAAAGGAGGATTTCTTACCTGTAAATCCGGCGCTGTCGATCGGTGTTCTTCCGATGTTGATCAAGGCGATCTTCGGAGCTCCGATTTCCGATCAACAAGTAAGAGATCTTCCCCGTTCCGATATTTTTTCTCTGATTTTTTGAAAGAGGGGTTTTCTTACCCATTTATTGGATTTTTGGTCAGCGATAATCCAAGATTTTCGCCGATATTTCGCCGATAATCCGAAGAGAAGAAACGAAAAAGGGGGTTTCGGTGTCGCTGGATATTATCGGCGATAATATCGACATTTCGTCGACACAACTCGAACCTGATTGCTACTAATGTTATCAGTATAAACACCAGGCTGGAGATACAGATAATACCATGGATATTTCGATAACATTGGGGAATACTCCGAACAACGTGTACGACAAAAAGAATAGGAAAAAAAAAATGTCTTGAACTTCAATATCATTATTACTTGCACTTTTCATCCCAATTTTTATTAAGAATGTTAATCCCAACAATTAACCAGATGTTTTTCTACATCTAAGATGCCAAAATTCCATACCTAGGTTCCAAGACCACAACATGGACATTTATATTAGTTTAAACATTAAATTTACAGTAAGATCCTATCTTTGATTTAGGGGGGAAAAATAGTAGGTAGGGGACTAATTTTTATGGGTAACAACTAAAACTTTTATATTCTGAAAAAAGTTACATCAAGAGGGAACTGAGTTCCAAACAAAGGAGTAGATTCTCTAAGTTCAGATCTTAGATAATAGGACAGATGTAGAATTTCTTGCACCTAGGAGCTTTCATCTATAATAGTAGATGTGCGTTCACATGGGAGGAGGTTGCATACCGATCAAAGGAGGAGGGGTTGATCTTAAGCTGCTCACAACTATGAATTTGGTGTTGCTTGGCAAATGGATTTGGAGATTCGGGCCAAAAGAGAAGCAAATGGAGGATATAATTGCCTCTAAATACGGAACGCAGAGCAGAGGCTGGTTTGTGAGGGTGTCTTCTCTACATAGAGCTTCCGAGTCTAGAAAGCCATTGTGGCCACAAAGTCCACAATGCGCAGAGGTATTTCCTTCAATTTAGGTAGTGGAAATCATATCCGATTCTGGATTGACAAGTGGTGTGGGGATAGGACATTGCAGGATGTGTTCCCTAGAATTGCTCCCCAATCACTACATTGTGGCGGTGAATTGTTTTGTGGCCTCAGATGGAGATTCAGTTTTTGTGGTCTCCCCTTGCAGAAGGAATATGAAAGAAGAGGAGATCGTTGAGGTTCTTGGTTTTTTGGACTTCCTTAAGGAACATCAAGCCTGATTCCCTCTTTGAGGTCGGATTATTTGGGGGGAAATAAATCTAGGAAGTTGTCTGTTAAATCTTTATACGGGATTTTCTGATGATCCGATCTGACAGCCCTCCATGTCCTCACCCTTTTCACCATTGGTTCTATTGGTCACTCCTCCCCTCCCCAGGTCGCAATGTTTGTCTGGCTGGTAGGAGGAAAAGGATTTTTGACAGTTCACAATATGCAAAGAAGGGCTTTAGTCCTTACCAATGTGTGCCCAATGTGCATGGAAAATGAGGAGACCGATTGACCACTCTCTTCACATCCACTGTTCTTTTGTTACTGACTGGTATGGTATTTTTCTGTCATTCTTTAACACGTTGGTGATGTCACAGTCCGTAGAAAATTTGCTTGGGCTTGGCACGGTGGGAGTTGGTAGAGGTGGTAAAGTTGTGTGGAGGTTGATTATCATGGTTGTCTTTTGGGCAATCTGTAGGTCCAGAAATGGGCATTGTTTCCATAATGAGAGAGGGACATATCGATGTCATTGCTAGTGTTAAGGGTATAGTGTCAGATTGGGCGATGTATGTTAAAGAACCCATGCTGATCCTTTTCTCTAAGCTGTTTTGGCTGTCTCATTTGTTTCATGTCTCGTTTCTCACGAGCCTTTAATATTGGTGTTATCTTTCAAAAATGGTATATGTTTGATATAACACCACAACTTGTGGCAGTATCGGGCTATTGTGAGTCCCACATGATATGTGCCATCAAATCTACTCCATCTATTGTGTGCTCCCCTCATGTCCACCGTAGAGCCCAAAAATCAGGCCGATCAGAAGAGCAGGTGGGCCACACCATAGGAAGCAATGTAAAATCATACCTAAAACATTGAAGTTCACAATGTGACCCCTGCCTAAGTTCTGGCATGGACTGATTTTTGGTGTCCCTTTGTCGTGGGTGCGGCACTCTTGATGAATGCAATGGATGGCTTATCAACAACACGGTAGACCTCACAAATGGTGTGGAACGTTTTATTGGTTGAGAGTCCCCTTGCAGTTGTTCCCCGTGTTATGGCACACCTAAGTTTCTGATTGAGCTGATTTTGGCCCCATAGCCTAACATTGAAGGGCGCACCTAGTGGACAGGTGGATCTGATGCAAAAATCGCGTGGGCCCCACATAGCCAGGTAACCACCTCAAGTTGCAGTGGTACCGGTACCATTTGAATGTGTCTATATACATGCTGCACAACGATGCACATGCATAAATATAGATGTTGAAAACGGTACACAGCGTGGGCGTGTCTAGGAAACATTATAGTGGTAAACGCTACCACAAAATTTGTGGTGGTATGGGCCACTACTTGGGGCCCGCCGTAGGTGGTGTGGGGTATGACATCTACCCATCCATCAGATGTCCCCAAAAACTTGTTGATGGAGCCCAAAAAAAAAGTTCAGGCTGAAACAATAATTAGGTGGCCACACCATAAGTAGCAATGAGGAAGGTGGATGTCCACCATACAAAATAATCAAATTGTGTGTAGGGCCTGTGGTGGAGCATGCCATCCAAATCAGGCATTGAGTTTTGCCCACCATGACATGACAAAAAAAAAAAAAAAAAAAAATCAGGCCAATCCAATGATGAGTTGGGCCTCACCACTTGAATTTTATGTTTAGGTGCTTTTCCACCTGAATTTGTGTGGGACCCACCATAGTGTGTATGTTCCGCTAACCCATGCATTACATGCACTATGCACCATGCACCCCAGTGACCCCACAATCGTGATGTTAACATTACGACTACCATTGTAACCTTACCACTACCGCGCTGTGGTGGTAACTTTACCACCACCACTATAATCAGAAGGAGGGTGCTGACTAAAATGACATAGAACATGATTAATGTAGTGCTAGTGCATTTTAAGGCCCTCAAAAGACAAAGGATGTCACAAATTACAAATAACCTCCCCTTAAAATGCATTTTGTTGCTACACTTAAAAAGCACAGGTGAACTTACAACACTGCTTGCATCCCTGCCCCCCAGAGCAGAAGAAGACCATCCGAACGTGCACTTGCAGTCGCATACCTGCTCAAA
The DNA here is from genome assembly GCA_021015155.1 of Magnolia officinalis. Classification (NCBI taxonomy): domain Eukaryota; kingdom Viridiplantae; phylum Streptophyta; class Magnoliopsida; order Magnoliales; family Magnoliaceae; genus Magnolia; species Magnolia officinalis. The sequence continues at coordinate 50,312 of JAJHSJ010000098.1, read as the reverse complement.
AAACCATGAGGAGTTCAAAATGAAATAAAGAACTACAATCTTCAATGGTCCTTCTAAAAACACACCACTGCTCTATCGCAACAAAACAAGAATAAATTAAAAACTTGACTAAACACCAGAACAAGAACATGGAACTGCATGTTCCAGCGCGACACCATCAAGATATTTTGGAATGCCAAATTATATTCAAATATACAATCATTTTCATCCATAGAGTAAGCGCAAATTGATACAAGTAGAATACGCTTGCATTTAACTGCAATGAATACCATCAACTGTGGGCAACAATAACAAGTTAATGAGCATAATATACCAAGAAACAAAAACAATCTTGGGAAATCATGCAGCAGAGTGAATTAAAAAACCTGCCAAGGCGACATGAGCATGCAGATTTGTAATAAAATCTGATTCAGGGTCATAAAATTTACAACTGAAGCAACTCAGTGTGGCCAATTAAAAATCATTTTCCTCACCCAAGTGTGTACCTTTGTAAAACATACTTGACCAAAAGTGGCAATTTGTAAGTAGACAGAAGCCATGATCTAATGATCACGTGCAACTGTAATCATTTAAAAGAAGACTCAGATACAAAAGCAGAACGTCAACAACCAAGGAAGAGAATGTCATCTCTTGGGCTTCCACCAAAAGATACAAGCCTTAGAAATCATCCTGTCTTTAATGAAATTAGGGACAGTTCCTGTAGAACGAACATTTCATTTGTCCAAGTAGGTAAGAGAGGCAAATGATTTTTCCAATGCCCGACCAAAGAGTGCATTAGGTGGTCGACTCTTTGAATCCGACACTCTTTCGCTAGCAGTTGATGGTTCTGTTTTCCCCATATACACGTATTTACATGCACGTATATACATCAGAAGATGAACATCTAGTCAGCATTCTCTGGGAATGAAAAACAAATTCTAATATTCGAGGCAAGAAAAATAGCTTATGCTAATTCACGACATGCACATTACCAAACCAAGAGCTAACACAGTGCAGTTTTATGATAGTGTGGATGGAAAGGAAAACAAATACTGAGCAAGGACCCTACATGCACGGCGGTGGGCCTTCTCCCTCTGGCTCCAGCTTCCTCCATTCGTAAGGCTTGGCAGCAGTGTCTAGGGCCCAAACATCAGCTAAAGGACGCTTTCCTGGAAAACATACATGGAAAGTTTGACCTCCTAATAGCAATAGACAACAGCAAGAACATACAGCCCAACTGGCACATACAAGGTAAATTTTATTTTTTATTTTTATTTTTTTAAATGTTGCAGGCATAAAGAAGAGGGTGATCTACCATCATTTCCGCCAATTGCCAAGAGAAACCTTTGCCCTACTAGAGCCATCACATGTCCGTAGCGTGGTCCTGGTCCAGGGCCTTGCACAACTACCCTACATACATGAACGCCACTTCCATCAAATAAAGACAATTGACAAAAAGAAACAAGCAGACAGCCAGACATGTGAGCAGCTCCCTTGGATATGATCATAACCTGTGCCATCGTGGTCGTTGCTGCGTCAGGTCAAGAACATGAAGATCCTCAGCAGACAAGCCAGCCGGACCAATTCCACCCTGATTTGCATCAACAGAAAAGATAGAGACTTGGTTGGGTACTTCTTCATCAAAGCATACAAGTATCACCAAAAAAAAAAAAATGTAGGCGCATACATGCTCCACATTTTACCTGAATAACCACCATGGTACCCACAGCAGTTGCGACGTGCGCGGCCCTTGGGGAGGGCTGTTCTCCAAGAGGAGTAAGCCTGAAGAGAAGTTCATATATGAATTTATGATTGCGCAAAAGCACAGGACTAGCAAGTTAGAAGGAAACCCAGTAATCAATATGTTGATAACCAAGGTTTATAACATGACTATGGAAGCACATATCAGCTGGCTCCAAAATCTGTGTATCGCTAAAACTTAGTGCATAGGAAGGAAACCCAGTAATCAATATGTTCATAACCAATGCTTATAATACAAGTATGGGAGCACATATCAGCTGGCTCTTCGGTGTATCAGTATGACCATCTCAGTAATGTAGTGTCATCTCATATATTAAAAGCAATGTTTTAAATAGCTACACTATGTAGCGTGTAACTTACGCTACATACCGTAGCATAGCCCTAACGCTACATAGCTCATGAAAATAGCTTAAGTTGCATGTAACCTACGCTGCATGATAATTTGCATATGCTACACGCTACACACTACATAGACTATGCTACACGCTACGTAGCTTACAACACAAGCTATTTTCATTAAAATCAACTAATGTTTTCAATGATTTGTTACATTTTTCTATTTTCAATATAAAAATAAATAAATAAATAAATAAAATAATCTTTTTAATGTTTTAGTAAAATAATATAATTAATAGTATTAAATCAGTTTTGTTCTCTTTCTTTACCTTTATATACTTGATCATTACCTATTCCTATTACTTTAGATTTCCTTGGTTGCACCAAATATCGTGAATTCTTGTTAGATTTCATTATCAATCAGTCTACTTTGGTGCAAAAATCATGAAATTGGTGCAACCAAGAGCAACCTTGATTAAAAATCTAAAAGTAGCCGCTATGCAGCTTACGCTTCACGCTTTAGATGGATGTATGCTACACTACATGCTATTCACTATTTAAAACACTGATTAAAAGAAAGGGCAGTATCACTAGGCCAAAGAAAATGATATGTAATGGACAATCTGGAACATATCAATGATGTTTTAAACTGCATCCAATTTAAAAGATTATGTCACGTATTTTGAAATGAGAAGGTGCTTACTAGTTTTCAAGCAAAATAGACAATATAAGCACAGTATGGGTGACAAAGATTTTTAAGTGGCAAGAAATTGTGTTCATGAATCAAATGGCACAAAACAATACAAATTTGATTTGTTAGTTGGACCAAGTTGCGCATTTGAATGTCGTGTAACTTACACAACAGGATTAAGAGTTTAGACTACTGATGAAAAAAGCATAAACATGAACACTTGCAACCTACATCTGAAATTTCAAACCAGTCATAATTTGCAAACTTTTACCTAGACCATTTGTTGGACAACACGTCATAACAGTGGACATCGGCAGTTGCGCCAGCAAGACCTGCAACCCAAGAGGTAGCAATCAAAATTCAAAACAGTTAACTTCTTTCAAACAGATAACAAACCCAACTACTCCAATTGCACAAGGGCGTGTTTAGATGCACACACAACTACTCCATCAATTCATAAGGGTGCATTCAGAATCTTGGATGCCTTTGTAGGGTTTCCAATAGGCTAGGCCCTGACTGAACAAAATCAAAATTCTTAATAGGCCTGGCCTATACAGTTCAAAATCTGGCACTAAAACCATCCCAGGTTGGGCCCATTGACAGTTCAATTCAATCTAAGTATCTAGCAGCAATAATTATCTATACGGAAGAAAGGATGAAAATGGTGGTAGATCATTTCAATCCATCGTGACGGCCGAACCCTTAATTGTGATTCCATGTGTTTCAACCTGGACATGAATGGATCATAACTTCGAATTGGAGGCCAGGTCCTCATTATGAATGCCATGGGGCTAGCCCCACTTTGGTTTTTACCTCTTTATTGAATCAAATTATCACAAGTCAATTTAATTGAGCATCCAAATGCGGCCTAATACACGAGAAGAAACCAATCTGCATCGGACACATTCTAAGCATGCTGAAATTGGAGCACGCTGATTCCAACAAGAATTTATGTGTACAAGTAAATTGAAAAAAAAAAAAAAAAAAAGCAAGAAATATAAAAGCTTACGGATTCCAGCGCCTCCAGCAGAAGAGGGGGGCCCGGAAGCGGCGGAATTCCCTTCAAGGGCAGTGGCCCCACCGAAGAGGATGAGGCGGGGACCGATGTAACCAGGCGTCCCTTCCTCCCCAACAGCAGCAACAGCGGTCAGCGTGTGCCCGCATCGGGGCCCGGGCCCATCCTCCTTCTTCTCAATGGTTGCGTTCACGACAGAGTAAGTGGGGGCGGGGCGGGGCCCAGGGACAGGCGGCGCCTGCAGCTGCTGATGCGCGGAAGGCGTGGCCGGGGCTGAAGAGTCAGGATCATCGGGATGCTGATCGGCGGCCTGGATCGGTAAGGCAGGCGTGTCAGGGTCGGACGACTCGGGGTGGTGGTTCGCGGTCTGATCTGGATCGGATTCCGGCGCCATGGAGGAATCCACGTCCATGCTGCGGTTGTGGGGCCCACGCTCAAGATCGGATGATGATGGGGGCTGCTACGGTCGAGCGGGGACGGCATCTTTCGGGTGCCGCGTCAGCATGGCGAATGGAGGAATCTCTCTCTCTCTCTCTCTCTCTCTCTCTCCTCTCTCTCTCTCTCTCTCTCGAAATTTCTTCCCAACGGATCGCCGGCGATAATGAAAATTGAAAAAATCTCCGTCAATTCCAGGTCGAGCCAGGAACAGAGAAAGAAAGGTAAGGCGAGCAGCTCTCTCTCTCTCTCTCTCTCGATCTCGAAGCGGTCGAGGAATAAACGAAGAAAATCTCAAAGGCAAAACGCACAACGATTGCCCATTCTCTCTCTCCCTCTCCTTTTTTCAGAAGACTATAGTGATAGTTCACCACTATCTTTGAAATGATGGTGACTTGTACACCGTACAAACATTACATCCTTAGGGAAATCGGACCGTCCAAATCGGGGCCTCAGTGTGGATGGACCACATGATTTAAATCGCATAATCAAACGATCAGAATCATGGAATCAGTGGGTGTAAAATAAACGGATGGAAATTAGAAAGGTAAACAGTACCAGAATATGATGGGAAAGAATTTGATGGTGAGGATTGTCAGCTTATGCTCCCCCTCTATGGGACTCATTAAATTGACCTGTGTGCCACGTGTAGGAAGGTGAGTGACCACCATTTGGTTAGGTGATGGTTAACTATCACAGTAGTGCTGCGTCTTTTCCTTCGATGATTTTGGTAATAGGGTGTTGTTTGATACTCTGGAAGAGTGTGATGGTTCTTGCGCATGCACTCGTTGGCTGGAGACCTTGTATTAACGTAATTCGAATTAAATTGTTCGAATCGTGGGACCCACGAAGATAGATCATGACCATAGAATCGGATTAATCGGACGGTTTTAACCTCTGATCAGTGGACTATGGTTTGTGGAATTCTGACCATTGTTAACTGTCCATGAGATGTCTCCTGGTTTAGCATTTAGGACATTCTGTCAGAGTACTTTCTGATTTTTAACCCATTTAAAGTGGGGCCCACATGTTGGACGGTTGAATTGAATTACATGGACGTGGCCTCATCAATAATTCCTGAGTGATGTGTATAAGCTGCACAAAATCCTCGAGAGTACTGAATTTTGTCTCCCTGGCAATGAGGGAGTTATTCGATACTCTGGCAGCGTATGATGGTTGATACGCAGTCACTTAAAAATTGTACCTGTACGCACAGACTCAAATTAAACCGAGTAAATCGTGGAACCCACTGTCGCTGATTGATAATTCTAAAATCAGATTGGTTGAGCGATCTTATAACCTGTGAATCCTGAACACTTATCCGTTGACATAGGACCGTTGGATATTTTTCATTTTAACCGTCCAATAAAATATCCACCAATCTGATGGTCGATAATCAAATAAGCGGGTCATTTTTATTCATAAAAACATCTAAATTAGAACCCATATTTTTTTTTTGCAGTTTAATTCGAATTAATTACATGCCATGCATGTGATTTCGAAGTAATTGTAAATACTTGCGTATCATCCATCACCCTGCCACGTATGTAATATCCCACAACCGGGTTACATTAGCCCAGAGATCTGTGGGAGCCAAAGCAATGTCCATATGACATCCACACCGTCCATCAGTTTGATCAGCTGATATTAGGATATGAGCTCCTGAATGAGGAAGATCCGAAACTCATTTGGAAGACATCACAGGAAACAGTAAATAAGGAAAAGGGTTTCAACGGTGACTGTTAAACTGTTAAATCCACACTTCCTGTGGTATTGCCCACTTGACTTGAATACGCCTTATTTTTATCTCTCACGCGCTAATATGAGCTGGTGCAAGGAATGAAGTGGATATAACAAAGACATCCAGGTGGGCCATGGTTCTTGTTACATGGCTCCCTGTACGAGTGACGCTGACTCCGATTACGTTGTGGAGCTGATGAGGTGGATTAGGTGTCACCGGAAACGGATTGGCTACATGGTCTGTGCTTTGTGGGCCCCGCCATGATGTATGTGTTTCATCCACACCGTCCATCTATTTTTCTAGATCATTTTAACATATGAGACCAAAAATGAGGTATATCCCAATCTAAGGTGGACCACATTAGAGGAAACAGTGTTGATTGAATGTCGACCATTAAAAACTTTTTGAGTATAAAAGTTTTGGATCAATCTGATCTTTGTTTTTTCCCTTCATCTAGGTCTGTATGACCTAATCAACAGATTGGATGTCAAATAAACAGTACAGTGGGCCTTAGGAGGATTTTAATGGTGGATATCCAATCACTATTGTTTTCCTGTGGTGTGGTCCACATGAGATTTATATCCCTCTCAGTTTTGGATCAAACCCTAAAATGATCTGTAATAATGGATGAACGGCATGGATAAAAGACATATATTATAGTGGGCCCACAGAGCACCGACCACTAGCCACCGGGCTAGTGGCAGGGGAGTAGCCAATCCGTTTCCGGTGTCAGGTAATAGCTTAGTGAGTGTTACCATTACGGTAGGACCCACCTTAATTATATGCTGTATACCCCCTCTATATACCGGACAATGATGCCCACCAATGAATCCTTAGCAGGGCCTACCATAATATTTAAGTGTCATCCAACGGGTTGATAAAGGTCACACCGACTTGAATAATAGAAAACACAAATATCAGCTTGATCCAAATCATTTGTGGCCTCAATCCCCATTGTTTCATGTGGTATGGCTTACTTGGCTTTGGATATGTCTCATTTTTGAGTTTTATGCCTTAAAACAAAATGGAAAATTAGATGGCTGGTGTGAATATAACACATACATCATGGTCAGGTAATGTAACTTTGCCATGTCAACACAGTACCGACATTGGTTGTGTTCTAGGCCACCCAATCCTAGTCCGACGTACATAGATTGGGTCCTGCCCTGCTAGGACGGACTCAGTCCAGAAAGCAGCCCATGAGGCCCTCCATGGTGTATCTACTTTAACCGTCCCCGCCATCCATTTTTCTGAACCATTTTATGGAATGAGTTCAAAAATCAGACTGATGCAAGGCTTAAGTGGACCACACTATAAGAAAGAGTGGGGAAATGACACTAAAAACTTTTATAGGACTAATTGTGATGTTCATTTGCCATGGAGCTTGTTGATAAGATCGCTCTAAGGTATATGTAGGGAAAACACAAATATTAACTTGTTTATCGGATGGGCCCCTCTACGGATCTTTGATGTCCCAAAAATCTTCTAGATAAAATGGATCATAACCTTTGAATTGTTGGAAACGTGAATAGGTGCTGCTTTTCCATAGGCATATCCATATATAGGCAATTAAATTCAAGGGTCAGGATTTTCCCTATCTGAAATATTTTCAAGGCACTGGCATTTATGTTAAGGCCCACAGTATCCACGGTTTGGATCACAGAGAACGCTCCCAATGAATCCCGCACACCAGCAAATGTCCGAACCCTATCATCTCTATTTTATAAATGCGGAGGGAGTTTTTTATACTCGGACTGTGCTTGATACACATGCATTTGGATTATGCAAAGCATGCATTCACTTCACAGTCCAAAAAATCGAGTTGTTAGAACAATCCCAAATCGCTGGCTGATTCATGAAAACTTGTTTCTTGAAACAATACGGTTGGATGTTTTCATCTTTAACGGTCCATCAAGTGTCCACCAAACGTGTGGTGAGCTAATTAAATAAGTGCAATTTTTGGTTTATAACACGTCCCAACCGTCCACCAAATGTCCATTAATCATGCGGTGAGCTAAACAAAAAGTTTTGATTGTACTCTTGCATAATTTTATATATGTGAGGCCATGGCTGAATGATCCAAACCGTTGATCATATGAAATGTGCAGTCCAAATGCCATTCTCAAAAATGATTCAGATTGGAAAATTCTAAATCTTTGAACAGTTGTCCACAAAATAAGGTCAGGAGATGGTCTATAATCGAAGAAGAATATTTCGATGATCAGTGGTTGCAAATATTCCAATCCATGAGATTTTGATGGTTGTCCTCCACCCACAGTAGGGCCCGTAATATCAATGGTTTGGATCATGGAAACATGTCCCTGATGTACAAAATCAATATTGGAAAATTTCTAAACCTTTGGAACAATTGTCCAACAAATGTTAGGAAATTATCTATAGTTAAAGAAGAAAATTTCCAGGATCAAAGGTTAGAAATATTCAAATCAATATTCAAATCCATGAGAGAAGAAGAAAATTTCCAGGATCAAAGGTTAGAAATATTCAAATCAATATTCAAATCCATGAGAGTTTCATGGTTATCCTCCACCCAGGTCGGCCCGTAATATCAATGGTTGGATTATGGAAACATGTAACCCACACGTACGAATTCTAGATTGAAAATTTCTAAACCTTTGAATAATTGTCTAACAAAACTAAGGTCAGGAAATAGTCTATAGTCAAAGAAAAATAGTTTCATAATTATAGGTTAGAAATATTCCAATCCATGAGATTTTGATGGTCGTCCTCTGCCCACAGTAGGGCCCATAATATCAATGGTAAAACATCTTTCTATACATAAAAATTTTATATTAAAAAAAAATCTAAACCTTGGAACAATGTCCAAGAAAAATAAGTCATGCAATGGTATATAATTGAAGAAGAATAGTTCTTCTATGATCCAAGGTTGGAAATATTCCAATCCATGAGATTTTGGTGGTTGTCCTTGAGTAGTCAAGCTTGAAATATCAATGGTTTGTATCATGGAGACATGCCTCCAGGGTACCAAATCCAAATTGAAAAACTCCTAACCTCCTAACAATTGTCCAAAAAAATAAGGTAAGAAAATGGTCCACAATTGAAGAAGAATGGTTCCATGATTAGAGGTTGGAAATATTCTAATCTATGAGATTTTGATGGTTGTCCAATACCTGGTTTGGAAATGTCCCTACATGAACAAAATCTCCCGTGTGAGCAAACAAGACATCATGATGAATGGTTAATATATCCCATGGGTAGCTTGGGGCGTGTGGGGATTGGCTAATATATCACATGGGTAGCTTGAAGCGTGTAGGGATTTCACCATCCTAAGGTAGTTAGGGCTATCAAGTCTCAACATCCGTCAGTGATGCAAATGGGGTTTTGCAACAATGGTGCAGGTGAGGCAGAGCCACTACACGTGGTATGGATTTTAAATTCAACAGTCCAAGTAATTGGATACACTGTAGATGGATTATAACCTAAAGTATGGCTTGGAAGTATGATGCTAATTTGTGGACATCTTTTTTTTTTATCTTTTTCTTCTTTTCCGAAATTTATAATAAAACATGTACATTTAGTCAAAACATATATTTATAGTTATTTTGTCAAAATTTTATAATAGTTTTTTTTTTTTAAACCCTGACTAAATACTTAACAATTGATATTTATTAAATTGTTCAAAATATCCTTTATAATAAAAATCTAGCCTATGGTATTTTTGTTTTTTTTATGTGGGATGAATTTGTCTATGGAAACTCACTGAAATGATCAAATATCATTTTTAATAAAACCCAACTTATTATTTTGTATAAGAGGATTGATGTTCACAACCCCAAGTGTAGGGTCACGTTATAGTAATAATCTCGATGAGATTGATGTCGAATTCACAAAGATTAAACTTGTACGTATTCTGAAATAACTAGAAGTAAAACTAGAAAAAGATCTAAACCTAATTCTGGAATAAAATAGAGTAATTGTGAATAATGTTGATTTGAAACTATTAATTGAAAGGTGGGAACTAGGGTGCTAAGGATCCACTTGTAGCTATTAAGATGTTTCCTTACTTTATTCAAAGAACACAATTGGAATTGGAGTCTTATCATATCCAATTGGAAGATAAAACAATTAAATCTGAACTTTCATTGATCTAATTCTTAATGGAGGAGAAATATGATTATTGGAAGGGATTCCGTCACCCTACCATGCTTAGGAGACGATGGTGAACAACAGGATTACCAATCTCACAATCTCGAAACAAGAAAAGAATATATCCAAAACTATCACAACATCTATTGTAATTTGAGTCACAATAAATCATAGAAAAATGAAAATATTCATTTAATATTAAATTAGAATCAAATAAGTTCAACGAGAACAAGAATCAAAGCAAGAAAATCATCCCAACACGCTATGAGCTTCAACTCTTATCCATAGCTAAGAGATTTAGCCAACCATATACATGATTGGATCTAAAACTTTAAAAGAAAGTATTAAAAATAAACTACGAAAGAATAAAAACTCTTGGAGGCTCCTCCACCCTTTGGCTTTGCTCTTTGAAATCCTAGATATCTCTAGAAGTCCTTAGGAAACCCATATTCATAACCTTGTCCACATAAATTCGCAAAACCGTCATAAATTTACGTACTCCGCGTAAATTTTGCGTAATTCTTCGATGTCATCGAAGGTAACTTAAATCCGGAAGTCGCACCTTTTTATATTGTGTAACATCTTTCGCACTGCGTAAATTTTCATGTCATCGAACATGCCTTCGATGCCATCGAACTGACTTCGATGAATCGAGAATGTGTCCAGAGTGTTCTGGCGAGTTGCTTTAAAAATTTACAAAAAATTCGATGTCATCGAATCGCCTTTGATGTCATTGAACAGGTCTTCAAGCAATTGAACAGGGCTTCGATGTCATCGAGAATTACATCCAATTAGTCCAACAACTAGACTTGATTTTCTGTAATTCTTCGATGTCATCTACCGGTAGTCGATCTCATCGAAGATTGGCTTCGATGTCATCTAATAGCCTTCGATGACATCGAAGCTCAGATTCTGTGAATTTCTGTACTAATTTCTGCACCTCCTTTGTAACACCCTGGTTCCCGAAACCCAGCACACTACTCATTTTCCAAAAACTCGAGTGTTAATCATTATAGATACCCAAACTCCATGAACATTTTTTTAAAAATTTGTTTATCAAAGTTAGTAATCTAGAGGAATAGAAGCAAATCAAGTATAAGAGAGAGTCTAAATATATATAACCAAATATTCGAGTGGTTGCTTAGAAACTTATGAAAACAATATATTAAGTTTTTATAAAACATGACAGTACAAATTAAATACAAATGAAATTAGGAATAGAGAGTCGCAAGATCATCTGGCTCCTCTTATTCCACATAAACGCTTGCATGTGCGTCATTTACGTTTCCTGCATACTAAATACGGTTTGATAGCATCGATGGCTATCCCAGTGAGGTATAACCCCTAAGATTTATTGTATCATCAAGATAAGTAAGCATAGTTGTCAAGAACAGTGTATAACAAATATTTCACAATGATTATCATAGTAACCAGATAAGGTTCGTCAGATATGCATTCATTAAATAAATTCCATAAAGATAATCTTGTTTAAATGTATAGATGCATGCACATGCTCACAGACCTGGGGATGCACATCCAACTGGTAAAAAGTCGTCCAAGGAGAACTAGCTACACAGAAAAGTACTCTAAGGTACACCTTAATGTAACACCCCGAAAATTGGCACCCGAGTACAAAAACTCCGATCTCAAGTTCCTGGGTGTTAACCTAATGAGAATGCACATGTGACCTCGTTCAGATTCATATTCATTCCGTACACAGATAATCAGAGTAACGCAATTCACTTAGCGGATCCAAAGCCAGGTGGAAATAGCAAAAGATTCAAAAATACAGGGCCAAGAATCAAACATACAATTCAAGTAGTGATGATTGCCCAAAATGGGATTATACAAGCCACAATATACATACCCAAGATGATTAAAGTGTAAAGCTTTCAGTTTACGCCCAATTCTCCAAAGCATAACGGCGTCGGCACAACCCGATATAAGCTTACCTGTCTGAGGTCTCACTAGTACCTGCATCAATGATATGCCTGGTTAGTGTTTTAAAACACCGTCCCAAGTGGGAGTGAGTAGCTACCTCAGTGGTTCCATTAGTTCTAAGTTACACATGTTATCGACACAATTAGCACAGTTAATGATAAACAAGAAACAAACAATTCCTAAATACTCTTTTTAAATGTGCATATGAAGATATGACATGATGCATGCCATTTCCAAACAATACTCCCTCACACGCGACTCTAACCACCTGTTTTGCAAATGACAACACTTCCTCATCACGCGATAATCACGCCTGTTCGCCACATTCTAAGCTAATGCAATGTAGTGAATGATCATGTAAGCCGAGTAATTATTAAGTTCAATTCATCCAGCATATTGGCAAAGCTAAGATACCGACGTTATATCACGAGTCCTTATCTGGATTACGTGGCTCGTTGCCGCACATAACGATTTCTTACCAGTGTCCCTTGATCCAAATTTAGGTAACACCCGTTTATCTCACAAATCAACAATTTCAAAGGTACGGTATGATACCTGAATGTATGAGGATCAACCCGGTATGAATTGTCATCCAATACCGGGTATGATCACTCAGTTCCGATGTGCGGATTTGTCACATAAAACCAATACACATAAAGGAAAAGGGCTCGTCACCCAATTCCATTCACACCCGGGTCGTTCGAATGGTACTCTAGCATGCAACCATCGCGGGGTAATTTGACGGGGGCCGTTCGAACAATGGTCTATCACCTCCATCAGTGCTCGTTGGTCACTATGGGGAGGCTCGTCACCCCAGCATAGGCCGACAGCTCGGACACGGTGTCCCATACCACCATGCCCGGCTTATGAGTCTTAGTTGATCACTAGTCACTACGGGGAGGCTCGTCACCCCAGCGTAGGCCGACAGCTCGGATACGGTGTCTCATACCACCATGCCCGGCTTATGAGTCTTAGTGGGATCGTACCGTACTAACAGTTATGAATGAACACATCCATTGAGAACGGGGAATCCTAAATTCCATTTAGTCATGTCATATATTGTGAACATACATGATCAGTCGACTAGTGGACTAATTTGGTTGATCTGGGAGAACTACGACACAACTGACATTGGGTGCAAGCAGCCCGTGTAGTCTAGCTATTGTCGGTCATCCGTGTTCAACCCAGGTCAATCGAACAAGCCCAGGGTGGCCACCTTAACTTGGGCCACCCTTTTAGTTCATGCGGTTAGCCAATTGACCCAACATTGTAGCAATCCTAAGTATCGCTATGGATTAAACACTACATCACACAATTATAACATAAGTTCCATTACACAACCACTTAGGCATTTCATCGAATATGTAAGCACACATAAGATACTACGTTCACTAAGGCATTAAATCTAACATGTAAGCATGCGTAAAGTAATACAATCACTTAAGTATTAAATCAAACACATGAGCATCGAAAAAGCAATACATTCCACCATTCAAGCATTTCATCAAACATATGAGCATCCATATCTAAAAAAATAACATATACTATAAACAAATCAAAACATTTACATATTAGCATATACAAATTCATTTACAAGCATCTAATCATTAACTGAGACCCTCAAGGGTCGATAAATGATAATCTAGAGATAATGGTCTACACCTTGTGACGAACCGCTCGATTCACTGCGCTTGTAGGGTTAGGGTGTTAGGAAAACATGTCGAAAGACCTAAATAAGCATACAAGCTTGTAAGAATTGGAAGGGATTAAACACAAGACCTAAACCTACAAACATAACTCAATATTTACCTTCAATCGTCGCCAAATCGACACCAATGAAGGACAATATTGTTATAGAGGAGATGAGAGGGTGAAGGTGCACAAACCCTCATACTTCTAAGCTCTCCCTCTCTCTTTCTTCTCTTTTCTCCTCTTTCTCTTCTCCCTTTTTTCTTTCTTTTTTTTTTTTTTCTTGTTGAAATTCGTATGGGATGAGGGGGTGCCCAAATAAGGGCATTATATAGTGCCAAATATTGTGCAAATGGCCCCAAGGGCTAAGTTTTCATTATACTAGCCCTATGGGAGAGTGTTTCTAACCTCTACGACCCATTATGGGGTGTACATGTCAATATACACAGTAGGATAGTTAACCCTAATGATGATATACGTATGGATATGATCGGCCCGACATTTGAATGTGTTGATCGACGGGTATGATCAGAAGTTTGTTCAACGGTCACTGATAGTCGATCGGGGCCGTAGCTACACGGATATGTGTGGAGAAATATCCTTACTCTAGGTGTGAAGTTTGGTCGTAAACCGACAGTCCAAAATTCTCAGCTTTGCGTAAGAGGGGACGACCCAATTCACTTAAGTTTCAGCTTCTTCCTTTAAGGTATTTGCATTTTTCATGCACTTGTCCCTCGGCTCAAGTTGAGCGGTTCTGGACACTACCTAGGTCTGAATCCCGCGATGGACGTCGAGCCCAGTAAGACGAACATTATTCTATAGTTTTGAAACTAGTGGCCCACTAACGAGCGGTCTAGAACTCGTTTAGATAATCAAGGTATTTCTGTAATGAATTAGGTAACAAGATTTCTTCTGCGCGATGATTAGGGTTTGGATTAACTATGTTCATAATGTGGTCTATTCATAATTAGTGGAAATGGCGATTCAGTCATAATCACTCTAAACCATTGGTTCGTAGGTTAAATGGATAATTGGGTCACTTTGGTTTACTAATTACAATCCGACCCCTAGTCGTCTCAACTTTGTATAGGTCTTTAATTTAGTTGTGGTCGTCTTGATTAGTCAGTGAGAAGTTTGTTAGATTTGGGCCCTATATGAACAAATCATGTGGCTAAACTCGATGTTTAAGTGATCGGTCGGATTCGTTGGCTTCCTATGGTTGATTAATCGGATTTGTGCGGTTCTTTATTGGTACCACCCGTGTATAAACTAACATTGAGTGTTAATGGTCAGTAAGTGATAATATATATATATATATATATATATATATATATATATATATATATATATAAATTCAAGGGTTTTTGAAAATTCAAAACAGTGAAAATCCAGGACGTTACACCTATGGAGGACTAGCCACGTGGAAAAGACTATGTAACGAGGACACCAAAGGTGACCTAGCTTCCTGGAAGAGTATTCTATGATACGTCTAAGGGAAACTAGACACCCGAAAAAGTCCATGCGAAAAGGACAGCCCATGGTAGTCATATGCACGCAACGAAAAATTAAGATCACCGGGTAAAATACTTTACGGTATAGCCCGTAGTGACCTAAGAAAACCACGCGTCTTGTATTGACCACCTGGTAAAGTCCATATGCTATGAAGATGCATGATTAGCCCAACCATTATTATTTCAATTTTAAACAAGCATTTTAAGAAAGCTAAAAGGTCACTATGAGGAGTTTGTCACCTAGCATAGGCCGACATCTCAGGCATAGTATCTTATTCCACCATCCCTGGCTCATGAGACTAACAAGTATGATGTTTTAAGGGTAACATCTTTAACTAGTGGCCAATTATTGTCCAACAAGTAGAACTTACCTTCGCAAGGTCGTACAAAAATGGTTCGTCAAAGCCACAGGCAAATATTCCATCAAAACTACAATGGCAAAAGTTCATCCCACGGATGCGATAAAAATGGAATTATCCCTAAAAAGCCACAAAGGCACCAAGGACCTACAAGATGATAAGTCCACAACAAGGATTTTCCATTTTATCTATTAGACAGAATGACCACGAATTCGAGGGCTTCTAAAAACACCATCAAATAATCGCAAGTGGTGAAACAAGCCACGTACAATGTCAATAGTAGTTACACATATAAAGTAATCTTCTAAGATCATATTAGGGGTATTTGGAATCAATAACATATTCAAATGCTTGAACTTAAATCCAATCATCAATCATTTATAAAGAATCACACAAATGGAACCAACGTTTATCATCATCTTCAATGGATATTAAATTATATAATTAATAAAACAAATTAACTATAATAACTATCATGATGTAGTAAAACTTGAAGGGTGATCCTCACCTTTCAAGAGTCGGTTCATCTCCCGGTAATGCTAGAGGTAGTTGTACACACCTTAGGATCAAGATCTAACAAAATTAAAATGCTTTGAGTGGTTAGATTACAACGTAATGAAATTTATATGGTTATGATTAAAGTTTAATGTTTAGATCATGCAAAATTTAGGGCTTTATCCAACAATCTAAATCTAAATGTGGGTCTTAGAACTTGAACTCTAACTTTTTACGTAAGGAATAAAATAATATTACTAATGATAATTTGTGAATTGGTATTGATTTTTCCCAACAATATCTAATATCATTTTCATAAAAATGAGAGTTTAATAAATGATAAAATAATTATTAACAATAATCTAATAAGAACTAATATTAATAATTATACCAATCTATAATGGAAATGACAATATTATCTAATAATGATAATAATAATAATAATAATTATAATAACTAATAATAATGAACCCAGCCATACTAATTATTCCAATGATAATAATAACACCATGATAATAGCCAAAAATAATAACAAGAGTTAAACCTCGAATTACCTTGTTGCGAAACTCGACCCGATAACGTCTGGGATCGACCAATCAGTGAGTCAGAGACCTGACTCGGTTTTGAACCGAGTCTACTCAGTGACTCATCCCACTTCTCTTCTTCTTTTCTTTCATCTTCTTCTCTTCTAGTTCCTTTCTCTTTTTTTCTTTTTTTTTTTTTTTTCACGGGCCTTACACGGCCTGGACTCAACCAAGACTCGACAACATGTGACCCGACTCGGTTTCAAACTCCTAGCCGAATCGTGACTCGAACCGAGTCAAGACAGTCAAACTCAGTAGCAGCCCAACCCGACTCGACTCTGCTCTCTCTCTCTCTCTCTTGTCCTTCTCTTCTTGTTTCTACTTTTTCTTTCTCCTTTCCCTTCTTCTCTGGGAGGACCTGGACCAAACCAGGCTCACCCCAAAGCTGTCCTGACTCACCAGAACCAAGCGAATTGAGTCATTGATTTGGTCATGACTTGACAGGGCTCGATGCAACACGACGAGCAGCAGATTGCGATGCCCGCTCCTCTTCTTTCTTTCCCTTTCTTTCCTTCTTGATGGAACGCCCATCAGCGTCTCTGTTGCGAACCAGACTCGGACGGAACTCGCAACAACGAAACAAGTCGACTCACTCAATGCATCACTATAAACGGCGCACTTTGTCCCCTTTTCTTATTTCCTTTCTATTTTTGGAAAGGAGTTGCCCTAAAAGAAAGCCTTTTATAAGGCATTCTAATGTCATTCTCGAAAGTTCGGCCGTAACTAATCGCTGGATTAGTTACAGCCAAAGTCGTTTTAGCGGTAGTTTTGTAGTGATATTTGGAGTGTTAACTTATTCTTAGGCTGCACGACTAAGATCCAATGCCACCGATGATTATTAAAGTGCATGGCCCATTAAATGAATGTCTTCGATGTGGAAACAGGGTCCACACGTTGATGGTGCGGTTTTTGGCCAAATCGAGGAAGATGACTGCACTATTCATGATGGATCTCGATCTAGGGAATCAACCTTCAATCCAAGCCTTCTGATTGGTCTAGATTGGTCCCATAAAGCTTGTGGGGCCCACCATTTGGATGGCTGACCACTGTTTCTCGGTGGGTTGTAGGATTTTCGACCGTGAGCGATTTTCTCACAATAAGGAGATCTCGTGTGAGATCTCCAAGCTAGATGCTTGAGAACACCCTAATTTCTGGGGCTAGGATGCATTTGAGGATGTTATTAAAGGCGGGAGTGGATGGGATTGTGCCAGCACGAAAATAGGTATATTCCTTCCGTAACTTCTCTCTCTTTCTTTTTTATAACAACCTAGTTTCTAGGGCTAGGATTCCCTTAGAAGGGATGGTCGAGATGGCAAAGAGAGCTTTCTCCTGAATTGCCAGCTCATCCTGACAAAAACGGAAATTTCATTTTCAAAAGAGTAGTCGCACGCAACTCAACTTGTGCCCATAACGGTGTGCATCCACGTGTCAAGTAACGTGTTAGACTAACTAGGTTTTGGTCAGACTGACCCTTTGAACTAGATGAACGGTTCAGATCTATCATTCCGTTGATGAAGGTGGGCCACAATTTAATCAAACAGACATCGTCCGTCACAGGCGAAAAATGAAGGAAAGAGAGAGGGAATTTTCTACTTTTTTTTTTTGGAATTTTCACGGTCAACAACTATTTGGCCGTGTTGACGGTCCAGTGCGCCGTGGGTGCACCGCCCCTAGAGCACACGCACACTAATGTGGGGTCCACCGTGAGGTAATCGACAAATCCACTCCGATAATTCAATACTACGGGTCCAATCGGGACCCTTGACCAGCGATCAGGCATATCCAAAACTCAATGGGCCATACAACAAAGATTTGTATGTCCATTTGACAATATTAGACGATATATCGGTTGGATTATTATCAAGTGGGACCTAATCCAATCTTAAAGAGTCTTAGGGTGATGCTAAGCGATTCCACAGTTGGACGACTTCAAGGCTTGATTATTAATAATAGGGTTTTCCTAGTTTAGATGGGTTAGATTTTGCAGTTGATCAGATAGTTTACTTATGGGTTTAAGTTATGATTGAGTGTGGATTATACATTTTAGTTATTATGGTGTGATGAATGACGGGTGTGATGATCCATACTAAGGATCAATGGTTAAAGTGGGCAGATGGTGAATTATTTATGATGGTGAACAATGTAGGTTAGGTGTGAACCTTCACCCAAACATGCTCATTTAAATTATAATGGTAACACCCGAGTACTGAAAAGTATAGGGTGTTACATCCTTTTTTCTCCACTTGGTTTTCTTGAATCTTGGGGTCTTAAAATCTTCAATCTTGGTCCCCAAAGATCCATTCTTTGCCTTAGTGATTCTTGAGCATCAAATCCATGCTTTTAACATTCTTTTCAATCCAAGCTCTTAAATTCACCTTGCAATACAAACATGTGTAAAATACACCATTAAGCATTATCATGTTCACAAAACTAAGATAAAAAGAGGGGAAATATGCAATATTTGATACTCAACACACCCCACAACCAACATTTTGCTAGTCCCGAGAAAAACATGCGTGACATAATCATCAATTCTCAATGTTCAAACCTTTTTCAGAAAACAATCTTTTGTGGAAACAAGTATGAATGAGTGTAATCCAAAGAAGCGAGAATGAAAATTTGAAAACCTAGATTCAAATCAAACGAGCAATCAATCAAGTAGGTTCTTCATTAATCACTTAAGAGAGTAAGTTCATATATAAAGTTTTTCCAACATGTTCAGTAAATTCTAACTTATTTTCATAAAAACACTATCATTTCATAATGTTAGTCATTCTCATCACTTCAAGACTAATCAAATAATCAAGTGTTGATTCCAAACTTATCCCATTTTCCTTCTTTTTTCAATTTTTGATTTTATATCAACGGTCTCTTTTTATTCATTTCAGACTTTACGTTCTTTTCAGTTTTTTTTTCTTCAGATTTTTCATTTTTTTTAATTATTTTTTAGTCTTTTTCATCATATATGACTTTTTTGTCGATCTCACTATTTTTTAACTAGTTTTTTTCATCTTTTAAGGTGGATAAAATTCTACAGACTCGATTCTCAATGTTTATCAATGATTCACATGCTAACAATAAGAAATTCTAGCATAATTTTCAAAAAACAACTCAAATGTGACTTGTGACTCAGATCAACATGTTATTCAAACTTCCTTTAAATCAATTAAATGAAAGAACTTAAGGAATATGCTACTCAGTTGATCAAACTCCAACAATTCAAAATTCAATCTCGATCTGATCATCATGCTCAAGGCATTCTTAAGTGCACAAACTTTCACTTTCCAAATAGGTTTTTAATTTGGAAAATTAAAAATCTTCAAAATTTTTGCTAAAATACTAAGAAAACACTTGATTAGTTTACCTAATCCACACCCCCCCCCCCCCCCCCCCCAAAAAAAAAAAAAAAAACCTAAAATCTACATTATCCTCAATGTAAAAGATATAAGCATGCAATGCACATGAGACAACGAAAAGAATGGAGTAGTGATGGAAAGGTAGTACCTGAAGAAGTAGAATTGAGACTTTTCCAAAGTTCTCAACATGTAGATGGGTTAGCATGAAGGCTAAACTTATTGAAAAACAATCCTAATCCTAAATCCACTGAAAGCAATAAACCCAGTTACACCTCCATCAGACTAGGAGGTTAATCTTGATACATAGGAACAATCAGAGGTATGGACATATCCTCTGAATCAAACTTCTCAACAAATGGCTTAAGACGATGTCCGTTCACTTTGAAAACATTGTCATTCGTCAGATTCTTTATCTCGACAGCCCCATGAGGATAAACATTAGTAATGGTGAAAGGGTTGATCTAACGAGATCGAAGCTTACCCGAAAAAATATGCAATCGAGAATTATACAGAATGACTTTTTGATCGGTTAATAATGATTTCCAAAGGATGTTCCTATCATGGAACACCTTCATCCTGCCTTGTAAATTCTCGAATTCTCATATGCATCATTCCGGATTTTCTCGAGTTAATTCAACTGAAGTTCACGCAGTGAGCTAGCGTTGTCCAAGTTAACATTCAGATTTTTGATAGCCCAGTAGGCTCTATGTTCTAACTTTATAGGCAAGTGGCAGGCTTTCCCATAGACGAGTCTAGAGGGAGACATTCCAACGGGGGTCTTAAAAGCTGTACGGTATGCCCATAAAGCATCGGTCAATCCGATTGATAATTCCTTATGGTCAGGGTTAACCGTTTTTTTTTTCAGATTTTGTTTAATTTCCCTATTGGAAATCTCAACTTGTCCGATTGTCTGCGGGTGGTATGAAGTGCTCACCTTATGAGAGATGTCATATTTCTTCATTAAGTTCTCAAATGGTCTATTACAAAAGTGTGAACCTCCATCACTAATAATGGCTCAAGGCATTCCGAACCAAGAAATGATGTTTTCTTTTAAGAATTTAATAACTACTCTATAATCATTATTCAGGCACGGGATCGCTTCGACCCACTTAGTGACATAGTCTACTGCCAATAAGATGTAATCATTTTCAAATGATTGGGGGAATGGTCCCATGAAATCGATGCCTCAGCAATCGAATGCTTCAATGATAAGAATTAGGTTCAGTGGCAACATATTTCTACAGGACAATCCTCCCAATTTTTGACAACGTTCACAAGCTTTGCAGAATTTTGGTCATGGTCTTTTTAGCAGAAAAGTGACCATTGCAGGCCTGAGAGTGACAAAATGAGATGACACTCTGATGTTTATTGTCTGGCACACATCTCCTTAGAATTTGGTCTGGGCAATATTTAAACAAATAAGGATCATCCCAGAAAAATCTGTGTACCTCGGCAAAGAAGTTTTTCTTATCTTGCGCAGTCTAATATATTGACATGAATCCGGATTGGAGATTGCTATGTTAGGATCCTATAAAATAGAAAACCACGTTAGATTCTAAAAATAATTCAGAAAAATCATAATCTAAAAATAAAAATAAATCATAATCTTAACCTAATTTCAATACTAATTAATCTCAGAAAAACGCAACTGTAATCCCCGGCAACGGTGCCAAAAACTTGGTCACAACCCCAAGTGTAGGGTCGCGATGTAGTAATAATCTCAGTGAGTCCGACTTCGAATCCACATGGACTAATCTTATACGTATTCTAAAAGTAATTAGAACTAGAACTAGAAAAAGATCTAAATCTAAATCTGAAATATAATGAAGCAATTGTGAAAGAGATTTTAATAATCAAAAGGAAACTAGCGTGCCAAGGATCTACTAATAGCTATCAAGATGCTACCTTGCTTAATTCAGAAAACACAATTGGAATTGGAGTCCTATCCTATCAAATTGGAAGATAAAACAATTAAATCAAATATGAACTTTCATTGACCTAATTCTCATTGGAGGAGGATTGTGAGGATTGGAAGGGATTCCATCACCCTACCATGTCCAGGAGACGATGGTGAACAACAGGATTTACCAATATCACAATCTCAAAACAGGAAAAGAAGATATCCAAAGCTATCACAACATCTATTGTAATTTGAGTCACAATAAATCAGAGAAAACTGGAAATATTCCTTCAATATCAAATTAAAATCAAAGAAGTTCAACAAGAATAAGAATCAAAGCAAG
Source organism: Magnolia officinalis (assembly GCA_021015155.1). Classification (NCBI taxonomy): domain Eukaryota; kingdom Viridiplantae; phylum Streptophyta; class Magnoliopsida; order Magnoliales; family Magnoliaceae; genus Magnolia; species Magnolia officinalis. The sequence continues at coordinate 28,051 of JAJHSJ010000098.1, read as the reverse complement.
AAAATCATCCCAACACGCTACAAGCTTCATCTCTTAGTCATAGCTAAGAGATTTAGCCAACCATAGGCATGATTGAATATAAAACCTTAAAAGAAAGCATTAAAAATAAACTAAGAAAGAAGAAAAACTCTTGGGAAGCTCTTCAACCCTTTTGGCTATACTTTTTAAAATCCTAGATATCCGTATAAGTCTTTAAGAAACCCATATTTATAGCCTTGTCCACATACAAAACTGCCTTAAATTTATTCACTCCACGTAAATTCTGCGTAATTCTTCGATGTTATCGAACACCCTTCAATGTCATCGAAGGTAACTTGAATCCGGAAGTCGCGCTTTTTCACATTGTATAACTTTTCATGTCATCGAAGATACCTTCGATGTCATCGAACTGACTTTGATGAATTGAGAATTGGTCCAGAGTGTTCCAGCGAGTTGCTCCAAAAATCTCCAAAAAGTTTAATGTCATCGAACAGGTCTTCGAGCAATCGAATAGGGCTTTGATGTCATCGAGAATTACATGCAATTAGTCTAACAACCAGATTTGATTTTCTATAATTCTTTGATGTCATCTACCAGTGGTCGATATCATTGAAAACTAGCTTCGATGTCATCTAACAGCCTTCGATGACATCGAAGCTCAGATTCTGTGAATTTCTGCTCTAATTTCTATACTAATTTTTGCACTTCCTTCATTCTCCACTTGGTTTTCTTGAATCTTGGGGTCTTAAAATCTTCAATCTTGGTCTTCAAAGATCCATTCTTTACCTTGGTGATTCTTGAGCATTAAATTCATGCTTTTAATATTCTTTTCAATCCAAGCTCTTAAATTCACCTTGCAATACAAACATGTGTAAAATACACCATTAATCATTATCATGTTCATAAAACTAAGATAAAAATAGAGAAAAATCTGTAATATTTGACACTCAACAATTGACATTGTCTGCAAGGATTATGATGTAATTATAGTTATTCACTTATTAATTATTTAATTATAATTATACAATGAGAATTTTATAATACTTTCTTTCATACCCTTGGCTAAAGAGTCAACTCTAAAAATTCATTGAAATGACTAAAATATCATTTCTAATAGAACTTAGCTTATGATTTCATGTATAGGGGATTTGAAATCATCTTCTGTAATTATAGCTATCTATCTACTAATCAACTAACTACATAATATCCCGGAGATGTTATAATACTTTCTTTCTTGTACTTACTAATGAGTCAACCATGGAAGATTGCTTTGTGTACAAGGAATTGAAATAGTTTACAATGTGTGTTTATACTTCACATGGAACACCCAAGCTCTTGGGGGCCAGTATTTTGCATACGTGAAATCCACTTCATGCATTAGGTGTTAACCATTATACTCACCGTCAAACAGAAAATCAGCTAAAATGGGTCACAACAATAAGACAATGTAAAATTATACCTAACGGTTCTAAGTTAACAAGTTGTGGCCCACCTAAGTTTTAGACCAAGATAGTTTTTATATATTCCATTCATCTTTGTGAGTCGCACCGGATGAGAGTGTCTTTCGTTGACGTGGATGGAACCATTTCATTTTGATGAGACTCACACCATTCATTAACACACCACCATGTGTTTCAGCCGGGCCCAAAGATCAATTTGATGGGAGTGCATTCCATGTATGGATTAAAAATAGATTAGGCAATGATCATTACCTTTTTTTACGAGCCATTGCTAAAACTTAATGCAATCTATTTTTTTAATAGCCCGACTTCTTTCAAAAGAAACAAATATCCTCCATTTTCCGTGTTTTACTTGATTGATTTTTATATTGATTACGAATTGTTGAACCAAGAGATCATTTTTTCGTAATCTTATTTCCTATCATTTTTCCCATTACATATGTATCCTGACTTTACTAGATGTGCACTTTGAGACTTACCCTGCTTACCATGCTTTTTCTCATTTTCTAAAGTAAACTCAATTTCCATGATCCATGGGATTAACTTTATGGACTCTTTCCTTTTGGGATAATTGTACCTGGTTAAAAAGAAAAAATAAAAAAATGAATTACAATGTGCGGACACCAGAAATTAAGCATATGGAATGTCTTATAGGGACACGAGTCTTACAAGGTTCATGTGGCAAAAACCCATCATCTTACGCCTAATTCAATTAATATTTTAAAGAAAGTTTCTATATATAATATATTTACTTATTTTCTAAAAAAATATATTTTATTTTTAAAATTTATTTTTCTTATAAAAATATAACATAGTGCTTTTTGTTGTGAATTTGATCTCAAAGACATACATGGTTGACGAAAGTTCTTTCCACATGGCACATGTGAACGTGTCATGCTTGTAAGTAACCTATGTCATTCACCTTTCAGTTCTAGTGGTGTAAAAATCAGACCAGCTCGCCCACTAAATTGGGAAGTACAAGGCTTTTTGAATATGTACCATTGACTATATTCATTTTATTGTCAATTATTCTCATACCCATGTAGTGGATCTGAGAGTGGACTACTTACCTAATTCTTACATACTTGCACATCTAATGAATGAACTAAATCTCTTGCAATCGCTTGTCATGGTGCCACGAAGAAAATCCTCAATTCATGCAAGTCCCATTATTAAAGCTTAGTAATTGGCATAGATACATTTCTAGTATGGTTGGACCAAAAGAAGGTGGACCGTAAATTGATCATAACTTATGATTTGGATATCGTTACGGGATACACAACTTATCAATCTTTACTGAAACGGGCCATCCGAGGTGAACCAACTCACAAAATGGGTCGCATCTGTCCATTTTGTCAGAAAACGCGCACTTTCAACTCAAAAACGAAAATTTACTATTTTTAGTAATTCCAATTTTTAATATTTTTTTATTTTTAGAGTTTTTAGATTTTCTTCTTTTTAAAAATAACTTGTAATCATGATAGTACTCTTCTAGCAAAAGTTTATTTGAAATTTTTATTTTTAGAAATTAGGCTTTAAAAGAGTTTTATTAGAATTAAGATTTTTATTAGAGTTAGAATTTCGTAATTTTGGTAGTAGCAAATTTTGGTTTATTTTTTCTTTATTAATGGTGTAAAGGGACACATTAGACAATTATCAATCAATTTATAAATTTTTAGAATTTATTTCTATTTTTCTTATTTTCCCTCGTGGATTCGAGAAGTCTTTGTTAGGAGTCTAGAAAAGCTCCATAGATTTGGAGTAGTTATCCCCTTAAGAAAGAGGGTGATCGACCTCATTACGTTCATCCATGCATTACGCTCCCATGATAAAATCAAACTAACAGACAAATTCTAAGTCGTAACCATCCATTTGTGATAACTGTAAACTTTACATGTCTCTCATCGGATAGTTAGGACCACTAGATCATGTATGGTTGAAGAAAGCTATGCACGATTACGTATACTTAAAAAACACTATCTTATGAATGCACATGCTGATGAACTCTATACAATTTTCATATTGATTTTGTTCTTAAGCCATCATTTGAATGATCAGGATTTATTGAATATGCGTTTGTGACACTGTGACCCATCAAGATTGGTTTGAATGAACAAATGAACTAATTCCATGATTGGGGCTATACACATATCTGACGTACATCATCATAATATGGTGAGCATGAATTGCATATGAACACTTCACTTGGAAATCAGTGCACCACTATACTTGGGTTGTAGCTTGCAGAAGTGGGTCTATGGTCCTCAGATACATACTAGTTGCTTATTGGGACTGCACCATGATGGACCTGGCCTACACACTTATATTGTCCTTCTTTGAGTTGTATGTTGATCATTGTTGTATTTCTCTTCCTAATCATCGATTTTCATGTCATATATTAAAGCTAAGGATCGTTGCGTTGAAGAAATTTTGGGGGGACGACCCATTTGTAGTGGGACCACCAGAGACAAATGGTTTGGATCATTGAACCATCTCCCATAAGTGTACAAATTGAAAAGAAGTGTTGTACATACCTTAGGGATGAGGATCGTCTATATATAGCTAATCTCGCTCTCTCTATGGAGTCCTTCTCAAATACACTAGGTGTGGCACGAGCAATGTACATGGAGAAAGATGAATAGAGAAATTGAGGAGAGAGAGAGAGAGAGAGAGAGAGTAGACATGTAGAGGAAGGAGTAAAAAAACAGAGAGAAAATGATGGGATGACAAGTTGTAGCTATACACAAGCATGTGCTACATGCAGAGAAAGAGAAAATTGTGATTGACTCATCCTTACTTTCTTCGATTATGTAGGCCACCCAAGTTTTAGACATACTTTATTTTTTAGTTGATGTCTTAACATGTCTATTGCAATATGTTTATGGAGTGGATGCCACACAATCATTACGATGGGCCCAACAAAACCTTTATTGTTCAAGTTTCTTAATGTCCTGTCATCCAAGTAGGCTATATGAAAAATAGAGAAAGTGGTGAACAGACTACTTACATGGAAGTGTTGAAAATGAAAAAAAATAAATCCAAACCATTTTGTTTTCTTCTTTCTCCATCCAAGGGTAGAATTGTTCTTCTACTTCTGCCAAAAAAATCTAGGCCTTACAAATTTACCCATACCAAATTGCATTATATAGTAGAGACAAGATGCATATAGAGAAGGGTCCGGCTCCATAACTCAGTGGTAAACACACTCAGTTTCAACATTGAGACTAGGGATTGGGCACCTACGTGGTAAAGTTAAAAACAAAAGTTAATGGTTATAACTTGTAACTCAACGAATTAATGTCCATAAATCAAAGGCTAAGGCGATTCAATTAATTTGATTTTGAGATGATTAACTATCTACAATGGGTCCCTCAACATTTGGACGGTTCTAGTTACTTCCTGCTACTTTTATAATTCCGAGAACCTATGAATCAAATAGCTCAACATGAATGGAAATACAGGTCTATCCTCCCTCTCTCTCTCTCTCTACTATTTCTTTATTCTATTGCAAAAACGATATACTTTTGAAGGCTTTCAAATTAAAGTACACATTTTTTTCCCATGAGATCAGTTTTGAAGAGGAAAACTATGATACTCTGTAGAGTTCACTTGATGCTACACAGGTACTGAGAAATTGTGCACGTGGCGTACAGGTAGTTCAATTTGAACCGTTCAAATCATGGGTCCTAGTTTAAATGTATCTTAAACAAGAAATTCCACCTCTTTAATTATAAAATTATAAGATTGGAGGACTTTTGTTAGACAGTGGAAAAAAAAATCCAAGAGTCCTATGTCAATAAACATGTGTCCACAAACAAGATGCTAGGATTGTTCAACCAATTCGATTTGGGGATTATTACCTAGTTTCAGTGAATTGCACAATTTAAGTGGTTTAATTTGAATTTATTGCATGCTACGTATCAATTTTTGTGTGCCTGCGTATTAAGCACCCTCCAATGATAGAGTATCAAATAACTCCGCTTATAGAGAAACTACAACATCATAAAAAAGAGCTCCTTTCCTGCATGTTACAACACCATTTGCATTGGAGCAGTGTAAGACGCGGAGCCTTATACCGTTTACGTTTTAGTTTCAATTGTACGCATGGCATGGTTGTATGGGAAGCGAATTATGTACTGACTAAACTTGTGGGCCCACCATGATGTATGTGTCTTATCCATATTGTTCGTCCATTTTACCGGCTCATGGTAAGACATGAGACCAAAATTGAAGGAGAATATTTTTTATAAAGTTCACTTTTGACCAACCAACTTGACTAGACCTAGAAAACTTTATTTTCCATTTTTAAATCTATGTTGTAGGGATTGGCTTTCTTAGATGAAAATATTAATGTTTTTTTGGGTTATATTCTTTTCATTCGGCTATACTCAAAAATTTATCTCTTTTTTTTTTTTTTTTCTTTCTGAAATCTCTAATTATTGTCATTTTACATCTGAAATCTTTTTTAGAATTATGTTCATTATTTCAAACCAGTCGCATTAATAAACTTAGAATCTCTTAGGTTTTGTCCATAAAAGTTTTTTATTTTAAAATCGTGTTTTACTTCACAATACTCTTTTTCTTCTTCTTGGACTTGTGTTTCACTAGAACAGTGGCTATGGGAAGTAAGAATGAAGAATGAATGTGTTTTTTCGCAGTGAAATTGACCAAATTCTCTTGAAATATTACTGTCTCGTTGAAATTGACCGAGTACAGAGGAATTAACTGAGTACATATAAAAATTGACTACGAAAATCTGACTGAATATAGGTGAAAATTCACCAAGTACAAGTGAAAATGGTCGAATACAGGTAAAAATTCACGAGTACATGTGAAAATTGACCGAATACATGTGAAAATTCATTAACCGAGTATAGGTAAAAAATTCACCGAGTAAGTAAATATTGACTAAGTACCGGTGGAAATTCACCGAGTACAGGTGAATATTGACCAAGTACATGTGAAAATTCATCGAGTACAGGTAAAATTTCACTGAGTACAGGGTGAATATTGACCGAGTACAGGTGAAAAATCATCGAAGTGGAATTTCTCCCCAACAATTATACTTGCAATACATGACTTCTTGGATGGAGGCACCATCTTCTTCCTCTTCTATCTCTTCAAATCCATCTTCAAATCCCGAATCAAATCCTTCTTCAATGTAATCGGTTTCAAGTAACAAAGAAAATGAAGTGGAAATTTTCAAAAAAAAAAAACAAAGAGACGATTTCATAAAGAAATATGAAGAGACAAGACGATTTCGAGAAAAAATACGAAGGCACGAAGATGAGTTTATAGTATAGAAATGGTATTTTCATCCAAAAAAAGCTCCAAGGTTTAAAAATGAAAAGTAAAAATTTTGAGATTTAGGTAAGCTGCTTAGTTAAAAGTGAAGTTTGCATTGGAAAATCTCAAATTAAAGCATATAAGTAGACCATACCTAAAGAAATGGTGGTGATAAAGACATCCACCGTTGAAATTTTCCTCGGGCCCACAGTGATTTATTTATGTATTTATTATTATTTTTTAAAAAAAAAAAATCATCCAACCTATTTATAAGGTTACATGTACATGAACGAAGGCAAAAGACAAATATCAGCGTGATCGAGGATTTTCAATGGTAGGTAATCAATTCATACTTTTTTCCTGATGGGCAAACTACTTAGGAACTACTTAGGATATGCCTAGAGCTGTACACGAGTCGAGCCGAGCCGAGTATTACCCAGCTCATGCTCGGCTCGCACTACTGAGTCCTACTCGTACTCGGCTCTGCTCGGGCATCGAGCATGGATTCCCTGCTCGTGCTCTACTCATCCGAGTACGAGCAGAAATCGAGCCGAGTCGAGTTCGAGTCGAGTCTGAATTTGAGCCCAATTTGAATAGGGTTTTCGAGCAACAAATTTAACATATATTAGCTGTATTAACATATATTAATAATTTTAACATATATTAGCTATATTAACATATATTAACATATTAACAATTTCTATATTAACATATATTAGCTATATTAACAATTTCTGACATATATTAGCAATATATGATATCAATTTCTGAAATATATTAACAATTTATACAAAAAACTAATAATAATAAATCAACACCACATAGTATAAGTCGAGTACGAGTCGACCACATGAGTCGAGTATCGAATCGAGTACCGAGTCGAGTATTGCCCAGCTCGTACTCTACTCGTAATCAAAACGAGTATCAAACTCATGCTCGTGATCAGCTCAAACTCATGTCGAGCTGAGTCGAGTCGAGTCGAGCGAGTAACCGAGCTTACTCTATTAGTATAAAGCTCTAGATATGCCCTAAAATAATATGGTAAGATGGATGGACCTCACATAGTTTACTCACAGAACGCAATGTGCCTCCAGTTGTATGGTAATTCAAACAGTCCAAACGACACTCAATTGTAGATGATGGGCCACTGGGTTCAATGGAAGTCTAGACCGTTTACATTGCTGATTGAACAATGGATGGTGGACCACTTTGTTTCAATCGTACAGATAGCATAGTTGTGCGACAATCAGACTGTCCAAATCGTCTAAATCAATTATGGATAAGGGGTCACTTGGTTTCAACCATACACATGGAATATATAGTTGTACGGTAATCCAAACTGGACCCTGACGTAGCAAAATTTGATTGGTTCAGGACCACTGAACGACTTTCAAACGGCCACCTGTCCGGAGATCGGAACTGGTTGAGGCTCTTAGGGGCCCACAGTGATGTATGGGTTTATCAACACCATCCATCTATTTTTCCATATCATTTTATGAGGCAGGTACAAGACTCAAGTGGACCACACAGTGGGGATTAAACAACTACGGTTGAAAATAAATTGAAGGCCACCAAAGTTTTGGATCAAACTGAAATTTGTGTTTTGACTCATGAATGCCACCAAAGTTTTGGACCAAACTGAAAATAAATATCACTGTTAGCCCAAGAAGATTTCAACAATGGGAGTCATCACCACCACTGCTTCATATGGTGTCGTCCACTTGAGCTTTTGATATGCCTCATTTCTTTAGCTTGTATTCTAAAATAATACGAGAAGATGACTAGAAGGTGTACCTACCCGTAAAGGATCTGCCTCTTTGTATCCTAAATAGATACGGTAAAACAGAAACGGTGTAGGTAAACCCATAAATCAAAGTCGGTCCCTTAAAACAGATAAACGGTGTAGATAAACCCATAAATCAAAGTGGGTCCATTAGAGCCCAGCCTGTTCCAAGCCCAGGACAGGTGGGGTAGTACTTAATCCGCGTCTTGCAAACATGTTTGTGTGGCACCTTTGTAGACTGAGTGGAGATACCTCGTTTCAACACCTCAGGTCTTGGTGTCGATCCCTAGTGGGGGTGGCTAACATGGAGTGTGTGTACTGACATGACATATTGGTGTGTACTGACAAGCTAACAAAAATAAAAAAATAAAAAAAATTTCCGTCGGACGCGGATTGCGTCCTACCCCCGCCTTGGGCCTTAGAAATGTTTCAACGGTGGACATTATTATCACTACAGCTTCCTTTGGTGTGGTCCACTGGAGCTTTGGACCTGCCTCATTTTTAGAATCATACCTTAACATAATATGTGCAAAGCGGTTAACGGCCTAGATAAAACACTTACATCACGGTGGACCCCACAGAGCCCTGCCCGGACGGATTACCGTCCGGGCGGGGGTAGGACGCTATCCGCGTGAAAATCTGCCATGTAAAACCCGGAAACGGATTGGCTACTCCCCCTGCCACTAGCCCGGTGGCTGGTGGTCGGTGCTCTCTGGGCCCATGATGTATGTGTTTCATCCATCCCGTTCATCCATTTTTACAGATACTTTTATGACATAATCTCCAAAATGAGATGGATATAAATCTCAGGTAGACCACACCACGGGAAAGCAATGGTGATTGGATATCCACCATTAAAATCTTCCTAAGGCCCACTGTACTGTTTATTTACCATCTAATCTGTTTATTAGGTCATACAGACCTAAATGAAGGAAAAAAAAAAAAAAAAAACAAAGATCAGCTTGATCCAAAACTTTTATGGCCCCCAAAAAGTTTTGAATGGTCGACCTTCATTCGACATTGTTTCCTGTAATGTGGTTCACTTGAGATTGGGATATACCTCGTTTTTGGTCTCACACCCTAAAATAATCTAGAAAAATAGATGGACAGCATGGATGAAGCACATACATCATCGTAGGGCCCACATAGCACCGACCATCAGCCATTGGCTGATGGCAGGAGGAGCAGCCAATCCGTTTCCGTAAAACCCAAACTCTCCCTAATTTTGACCCCAACTATGGATGTCGGGCCACTCGGTCAATCGAGATTGTCCATATCACTGACTCAATCGTGGATGTTGGGCCACTTGATTTCAACCATACACGTCAACATTATAGAAATCTAGACTGTCCAAATATAGACCACCAGTCAACGGTGGGCCACTAAGTTTCAACCGCAGACGTCATAATTGTACGGCATTCCAGAAAATTCAAATTGCTGACTGAACCGTGGACCGCGACCGGCTTGTTCAAAGCATGCATATGGCACACAAGTCATACTATCCAAATTGCTGACTCAACCGTGAATAGTAATCTAGACCATTCAAACTGTTGACTCATTTTTTATGGTGGGCCACTTGGTTTCACCCATATACAAGGCATGATTTATTAAAATTTTAGTTTTTGAAAAAATTAAAATATTTCAAATTTCTTTTTCCCGCCAAAATGATTTAAAAATTTTAAATGAAAAGTATAGTTTTCTTTAGTCTCACGTCGCAAATAATAAAATATGTTTTGTGCTTTATACGTGGAAGTGTGTGTAATAATTTTACTTGGAGATTTAGAGGTTGAGATGCTCAGGTTATACGCGCGCACTCGAGCACGAACGTGGTCGAGGGCACACTTTACACTGAATGACCTTACGCGAACGGTCGCAAGATGGTGCGATTGTGGTGCGAGGGGTGTGAAATAAGCATGGGATTTATAGGCTATAGAAAATAATCAGATTTATGGATCTGAAATAGTCAACCATTTTGAGAATGGCTAGCAGCCTTAAAAGTCACAACGGTTTGAAAACAGAGGTTGATTCACGGTCATTGGTAAAGGAACCATGGAATTACTTTTTACCTTTGAAAAGAAGGTAATCCTGACCAACGTACCGTATGTCTCAAAAATAAGGAGGAACTTAGTCTCAGGGGATCTTTTGAGCAAACTTGGGATAAGGGTTGTATTTAAATATGACAAGATGATCTTGTCCAAGAATGAAAACTTTATGAAAAAGGGTTATGATTGTAATAGGATGATTAAATTTTATCTAAATGAAAAGAATTCTTCTACTTACATGATTGAGTCTGTAACATAGTGGCATGGTAGGTTAACACATATTGCTTATAGTACCATAAAACTCATGGCTAAGAACGGCTTAATTTCATATAATGATAATGATAACGATAAATGTGAAGTATGCATACGGTCTAAAATAACTAAGAAACTATCTCAAGTGTTGAGAGATCGTCCCAAATATTAGACCTAGTGCATAATGACATATGTGAGCTAATAATATTTTTATTTGAGGTAAGAGGTACTTCATAACGTTCAGAGATGATTGTTCAAGATATATGTATGTATATCTGTTAAAATTTAAAGATGAGGTATTTAATGCATTCAAAGTCCATAAATCTGAAGTAGAAAATCAATTAGTTAAAAAGATTAAAATCCTTCGTAGTGATAGATGGGGAGAATATTTTTCTAATGAATTTTTTACTTATTGTGAAGAACACGATATAATACACCAGTGCACAATACCCTATACACGACAACAAAATGGTGTAGTCGAGAGAAAAAATAGGACTTTAATTAAAATGGTCAACTCAATGCTAATACAAGCAAAGTTGCCATTAAATCTATGGGGAGAAGCGTTGTTAGCTGTGTGCCACGTTCTGAATAGAATCTCATCTAAGAAAACCAAGACGTCTCCATATGAAATATGGAAAGGAAGAAAACCTAACATAGGGTGTCTTAGAGCGTGAGGGTATCTTGCGTATTGCAAAACTCCTAAAACCAAAAGAACTAAGTTAGGACCAAGAGTTATCAAGTTCGTCTTTGTAGGATATGCACAAAATAGTAAGACCTATAGATTTTTAGACTTAGATTCTAATGCAATCATATAATCTAAAGATGTAAAATTCTTTGAGTACTCTTTATTCATGGATAAACAGAATACCGAGATTCAATCCCTAAAAAAAATTATAGAAAGAACACAACGTGAAGCCCGCCGGTAGAACTTGCTCAAGCGGGAGTTGGGGATTGAGCTCCCGCTTTGACCTTCGCTCTTGGGCAGTGCTTGTGCTAGGTTCGGCACCCTCCTTCTTCCTCGGACGGGTAGGGCGGCTAGGTCTGGCTTCATCCGCAGGAGCTCTCTTCTTCCCCATAAGGGAAAGAATTGTGGAGAGAGAAAATGGCCGCCACAAGCTCAAAAAGAGCCATGAAAACCCAAATAACTTTGAAATGGAGGTAGATGTGGGGCTCTTGAAAGATGAGACACAAGGCTACAAACTTGTGCCCAAATGGGTAAGAAAAGGAAAAAATCGAAATAGGGGAAGAGAGGGTTCTGAGGAGGACAAGGGAAGGAGAGTATGTGGTGAAGGGAGTGAAGAAGATAGTGTAAGAAGGGAGATTTGAGGGAGGAAAATGAAGTTTTTGGAGGTTTGGAGAGCTTGAAGGCGGAGGAGAAGGATAGGAGAAAAGGAAGCAACTGAGAAAGAAATAGGGATCCCCACATAATTTGGTGGGCCCCACTTGTGTTGGGAGGTCGGCCTGACGCCGGCCCGCTGCGGCCCGGACCAACCCGGGCGCGGTGCACTGCGGTTGGGCGGTGGCCACCTCCCTCCCGGGGTGCCGTACACGCTCGGGAACCCCTGGGTCCCACCGTTTGGTGCAATTCTGGGCCCCCTCGGCCGTTTGGAGCAATTTCGAATCCCATCTCGCATGTATTCACGTTTTCGGGTTGGCTTGGGTGTGAAACGGTCCAAAACATAGTCTAGACCCATCGATCGACGGCCTAGGAAAGGTTTGGGGTCATCCCACATGATTTCCGTGCCTATTAAAACGATTTCTACGGTCAGTTTCACCTTGGTGGCCAAACGTTTGCCGACGGACGGAACTCAGGTCTCCTACACTGTTTTTATGTTTTAGTGCACCCTCTTAAGTCAAAGTACATCAGTGTACGTCATGTGACCATAACCCAGGTCCAGTTTAATCCAAATCATGCTTTGATACAAACTTGTAACGCTCTGAAAATCAGGGGTCGAGCATAGGCCCAACTCCCGAATTCCAATGCATCACTTATGTAACATAGATAATGATGATTAAATGTTGTCTGTATTAGCACATTAAACATGAATGAGATTAAGCCAAAACAGCATATCATACTCCAGAGACGATTAATTTAAGCGAGCAGAAGACTGTGATAGAAGTATAAGATATATGAACTGTAGTAAGTCTCCGAAGTGTGATCATGTTACCAGGTTAATAAATACATGTAAATTCTCAAAATATACAAAATGGTAATGTGTAGTGTCATCTAGTCCAAAACCCCGTAGCCCTGACCGCGCAACTCCAGGTCTACATAGACCCGCCAGAGAGTTGCATATAGGAGAACTCCTCCTCGTCATCGTAATAGTTCGGCTTTGCCTCATAAGCATCGCCATCACCTGCAGCTAAGACAGAGTTTGGTTGGTGTTTAAGCACCGACCCAGAACGTGGGAGTGAGTGATCAACTCAGTGGAGTTATAAGACAAAGGTTAATATGTTATCAATTCAGTAAAGCAATAATGATAAAGCAGTACAACAATCAGGTCTTAAGTACTCTTATTAATGCAAGGATGATATGTAATAATGATGCATGCCCTCGCCTGCACTCCCTCTTGCAACAACATCTTACGATGTGGCATGCATCCCTTTCTCCATGTTCAACACCAACGCCAAAGGCACATGCAATGCGGTGCATGAGCGTGATTACCAACTTCTTATTAGACCTTTTCATATAGCAGGATTGAGAAGCTAAGGTACCTCCCTATATCATTTCCCAAACAATGATCCATTATAGGGTCGTCAGTCCTAGCTAGTCTCATACGATGTTGCGGTTCCGGGTCGCTACAAAGGACTCGTCACCTCAATGCAGGCCTAACTTATACTCTAGTTGCTACGGAAAGGCTCGTCGCCTCAACGCAGTCTTAAAGTATGCTCGAGGTCACTACGAACAGCTCGTCACCTAATCGTAGGCCGACAGCTCGAATACAATATCTCATACCACCGTATTTGGCTCACGAGTCTGGGTTGCTCACTGGTCACTACGAGTGGGCTCGTCCCTCGGCGTAGGCCGACAGCTCGACCACAGTGTCCCATACCACCATGTCCGGCTCATAAGTCTTAGCGGATCGAGGCACTAAGGTTAAACGGGTTTTACACTGGTAAGTTGGTACCTTAGATTCAAACAGTAGCGTCCATATATGGTGAACATACATCGGGTCAACCGGGTTGCTTGACAAGCTCGACTGGTACGAGTATACGTCGAGCCGATCGACATGGAGTGCGTAAGTACCGCGTGGCCTAACCACTGCCGACAAGCAGCGTACGACTCAGATTCATCGGGCGTGTCTGTCGTGGTTAAGCCGTTCAAACACCGTTCACAGACATTTACTGATTGCCTGGACTACATAGTAGCCCCAATCACATTCCAAACAATAACATTCACATCTAGTAATCCAAAACAGCATGTGACAATTGAAATCAGATATAAATCTTACTTGAGCAATTTAACAAACACATACTACGCATATTATCATACATAGACATTTCATCTATACAACACATAGTAGTAAGATAGGTTACATAAAGGATACTATAACCTTAGTTAAGTGGATTGAGAATCCTATCTCAACACCCTCATTACATGCATTTAAACAAGCATTTTTACATTCAAGCATTTCATCAAACGCTTAGGCTACACATATCATATACATGTAGTAAGGTAGTTATAACAGGTATTATAGCAAATCCCTTTACAAGGGTTCACCATACGTACAACAATCATGAATTCTCAGTCAATAAACCTGGCAAGCATACATCACAATTCTATACTCATTCACACATTTTGACAAACACATGGAATGCATTATAAACCAACATAGTTTATATATGTACATAATACACGTAAACCCTCGTATCTAAGCACATGTGATAGCAATTAAGCCAGTTATAAATCATTACTGACATTGAAAGCCTTGAAAACCATAACCTAAACATTTATAGTCCGCACCTTTCACCGGTAAACGAGTAGCGAACTCAGTTTAAACATTAAGTCTTTGTCTACGGCACAATGACAACCTACAGTATGAAATAGGTTAGCTATTTCATCACTTACACTATTTGAAACCCTAAAACAGTTTTTCTTACCTAAAAACGGTGTCGGAATTGATGGAATAGCGATACAGAAGTGGCAGTTAGGTACGTGGAACGGTGGGATTGATCCCAAGAACGAACTCTCACACTCTCTCTCACTTTCTCTCTTTCCTTCTCTTTCTTTTCTTTTCTCTCACCTAGGGTTAGAAAATTTGTATGTGAAGGGAGAGAGAGGGTTTAAGGCCCTTATATAGGCCCAGAACTGATGGGAATGACCCCAGGGTCATGATATACTTAGGTTATAGCTAAATAGGGGCTGCTTCGGTCCAAAGGAGCACATCTGGAGGTCCTTTTTCTACGTGCGGTTAGACTTAAGCTCCCTGACATTGGATCTAGGTCGAGTTAAGTTTTCGGTCCGATTAGATTTACAGATCGACCGCGGAGGACCCGTTTCAGTTCAACAGTCACCGGTATTTAATCAGGGCCACAAGTACACTGACATGTGTATGAAAATTTCTCTGATCCAAGGGTGTATTTGGGTCGGATCCTGATGGTCTGAAACCTTAGATTTGGCCCGCAAACAAACGACCCAAATCACTTAAATCTGAGTTCATTTCCTAAAGATATTCACGTTTCTCACACACTTCGCTCCGGGCTCAAGTTGTGCGTTTTTGGACACTATCTGAATTTGACTTCCGAGATGGTTGTCAAGCCCAGTAAGGCAGTCATAAGCGTATAGTTTCGCGTTAATCGGACTTTCGACGCGCGGTCCAGGTTCGATACGAAGTTTCAAGGTGCTCCCGAGAGCATCCGAGTTTAGAGATTGTTCTTCCGTTTCAGGGTAATGTAGCGTTAATGATTCTACTTATTTTAGGTCTTACGGATCGTATTTAAAGTTATTAGTGTTAATTTCACAGGTAATTTAGTTTAACACTTAGTTAATTTTGTCTAATTTTTAAAGGATTTGATCCTGAGTGATTTCTGCCTGAGGTGGTACTCGGGTCTTTGTACGAATTTTTCCGAGACGTTACACCAATATAGCGAGAGCCTACAACAGTACGCATAATGGGAAGTCTAGATACATAAGTTTGAGACATGATTGTTTGAGACATGATTATATAAGGCAATTGATACAATATGAAATTATTGCGATCTCATTTGTGAAGTCAAGTAATAATTTAGCTGATCCCTTTATTAAACCTTTAACGAGAGAGGTAGTAAGGATAACATCTAGAGAGATGGAGTAGAAACTCTTCAATCAAAGTTCCACCAGTGATAAAAACTCAACCCAAAGTTAGAAAATCTCTAAAGATTGGGTTTAATGGATAAAAATAAATCACTGATATGTGGAAAGTTTCAATACTAAATCTAAAATAACCTCATCCAGGATGAAAAGTGATGGCCATTACAACTAGAGGGATGAGTCTTGGAACTCTTAATGAAATCCAGTCAATAAGACAAGTGTTTTAAGTAACGAAAAACACTGGAAGGATTTCACCTATATGAACGTAAAAGTGGTGTGGCTTCTCATGAAAGTTAGAATTCTCTCGGGATCATTCATGAAACATGATGAGTACATGGCCATTAAAAGTGTTAAGTGAGTAATGTAAATAAACTCACATAGCGCAGATGTTATTATGTATATGGTATCTTAGGTTATGTCATTTAGGAATAACTGGTTTAAAGCTACGATAACCAGGAATTTTGAAAAAACTTTAAAATACTTACACTAAGGAAAGATTCAAATCGTGAGATATCTTTCTCTATGCTTAATAGCTATCTTTTATCTTTAGCAGAAATTTTACTCTTTTTTTTTTTTTTTTTTTCAAAAAACCAAGTGGGGGATTGTTAAAATTTTGGTTTTTGAAAAAAAATCAAAATATTTCAAATTTTGTTTTCTCGCTAAAATAATTCAAGATTTTCAAATGAAAAATGTGGTTTTCTTTAATCTTACATCAGAAAGGAGAAAAGATATTTTGTGCTTTATATGTGGAAGTGTATATAGTATTCTTACTTGGAGATTTTGGAGGTTGAGATGCTTAGGTTGCGTGTTCCATCACGTAGCACTGGAACGCACACACGTGCGCGGGTGTGCGCTTGGGCTCGGGCATGGGCACGGGCGTGGGTAATGTAGTCATAGTGGCGCTAAATGACACACTTTACACATGCGCATCGTGTCGTAGAGTGGTCGCTCCCTCGCGAGCTTACCCAAACCGTTGCAAGACGGTGCGAGGGGTGTTAGATAAGCCTGGATTTTATAAGCTATAAAGAACGGTCGAATCTATGGATCCGAAACAGTTAGCCGTTTAGTCTTAAAAGCCACAACAGTCCAAAAATGGACGGGCTTTGATGATCTAACGGTCACATCTTTTGATCTAACAATCTAAAATAACTCAAATTCAATATCAACGGTTAGAAATATTTTCAAAATGTTCTGAACCATTGATGACCACCTAACAACAGTCCACTCCCTCGGTGCCTATATAAACTGAACCATTCCGGTCTAAAATAATCAACTCTAACAAATCTCTTACAAGCCATCATATATATCTCACTAAAATCATTCTCCTTCTAAGAATATTGCAAAGACGTCCGCTAATTGAGTATGCCAAAACGATCAGATCAGCTGTATTGAAAAGTTCCTAAGTAGACCCTTCGTGATTGATGCACGCAGGATTTAGATAGAAGACTTGTCTTATCCTGGAAACAATTCACTTGTAACCCATTAACAATTGATAAGGGCGCAAGTCACGCTTTAATGACAAGTATTCATACGTGATTAAACCTGGTGCTAAAAAGAAATAATTTCATTAATTTTAATTTTTGACTTTCCAAAATATTTCACAACATGATTTATGATAATGTAGACCATACAAATGGTTGACTCAATTGTAAATGGTGGGCCACTTGGTTTCAAATGTATACATGACATAGTTTCACGACAATCCACAACATCTAAATCGTTGGTTCAACTACAGATGGACTGAAACTTGATGCATGGGCCAGATCTCATACAAGTGTACAAAGTCAGAATATGTGGCTTGATTAATACATGACATGTTAACCTATGTCATCCAAATAGCAGAGAGTGCTATCCACACAGGCTTATACGAATACGTAGCAGCATCATAGTTTGAAAACCCGAGAACTCGACTTGATATTCAACCCTGGTTCGGTCGACTTAACCCAACTCAACTTGATGTTTAATAAATCATAATTAAAAGTATTAGGTATGAGTGTAGATATATAAAGTAGTTTAAGTATATGTATTAAAATTGGAATATTTTTGACAAATTGCTTGTTGGTATGGGTGAGGTTGTAGGGTTCGATCCCCAATTCAGTTGGTTATAATTTTTTACAACTACTTAGATGTGCGAGTAAATGGGTCCGTTGCAAGAGTAATCTCCACTGTGATTTTATTCTTGTTATGCTAAGGGCCTAAATATCCCCCTCATCTTAATTCAGGTGGAACACATGATTAGAAATAATGTACAACATAACGATCGCCCTCTAAAATGTTTCCTGGTATGACCCACCTTATTCACAATCGCCCTCTAAAATGTTTCTCCTGGGTTTTTAGGCCCCAAGCCTAAATTTTTTTATGTTCCATTTAATGATTGGAGTGGATTTCAAATAATCATTACATTCAGCCTTGTAAAATTCAAAGGTAGGCATCTCTTTCCTAATTGTTTTCTTTTGTACAGCCCACCTGGATCACAAGTTAAATCGATTTTTTTACTATGGCTAACTGAGATTACGCATCGATCTACTGGTTGGAGTGAATTTTGCTTGATCCCTCTAAAGATCATTTCCGGCAAAAAAAGAAAGAAAAGAATTATATGGAGCATCGCTCGTGATTTTGCCTGCACACCATTATGTTTATGTAAGTTCCACTCTGATTAATAGATATTTAGTCCATGCTAATCCCAAAGAGAAAAGACATCAAGCTTGTTGATGCAGAAATCTGGTTAGCTAGCCCTCTCTGGCTCGTGAACTTGCACAAAGAACAAACAAAGAAGACCCTAACTCACGCCGGGGACCCTCCGATGCCAAAGTCAGGAATTGGGGTCTAGTTGAATGTCGAGAGTTATGACTAGAGATTGTGCGTACCTCTCACCAATGAGGGCATTCTTATTTATAGGTGAGAGAGAGCGATGTCTTAGAGGGCACATATCCCTGTTTAGTAGGAACCGATATAGATAGGATTTGGACTCCTTGCGCAGTGGAACCTTCTATATGCTTGGCTAGAATCTCAGGGTGGTCCATGTGGAAGTCGGTTTCCGTGATCTTCAGCCGGGAATGCTGACTGACCTAATTGAGGTCAGGTCGGTCCTTATAGAGGGAGGGTTCATCTGCCCGAAGTAGTCCGGGCTAGGTCATGGTCGAAGTCAGTTCCGTGTTCGCCTAAGGATGGGTCTCGCCGTCTGAGGCGAGAACACCTTGTATTGATGTTGATTAGTAAGTGTTCCAACCTTGCGCTCAGAGGTCGAGTTCGACCTTGTGCTTAGAGGTCGAGCTCGACCTTCTTCCACGCTAGATCGAGGAGATCTAGCTCAACCTTTCCTCCGTATTCGATCGAGGGGGTCGAGCTCAACCTCTCTCCACACTTGATTAAGTAGACGAGGGTCTGGTCACTGGACTGCACCAGTCGTTGTTTTAAATTTTTGACCTGGTTTGTCGATGGCAGGTCGGCCTATTTTCCCCATAACAAAGCTAATTTTAACTTGGCTTATTATGATAATTATATGAAATTCATTCCAATCATTAGATTCCATAATAAAAATAGTCACATGGCCATGTATAAAATCATACTCATTTGTGAAAACAATTTGGCGGGGTGAGCGTACAACTTATACAATCATGTGGCTCGCTTGAATCACAAATGAAGCTGATTTTTAGGTCATTAGCTTAACATGGTGTGACACACTTGATGATGGGGTGTATTTTACAAACATCACAGTGGGGGTCGAGCTCAACCTCTCTCACACTTGATTAAGTAGACGAGGGTCTGGTCACTACACTGCACCAGTTGTTGTTTTTAAATTGTTGACCCGGTTTGTCGATGGCAGGTCGGCCTATTTTCCCCATAACAAAGCTAATTTTAACTTGGCTTATTATGATAATTATATGAAATTCATTCCAATCATTAGATTCCATAATAAAAAATTAGTCACATGGCCATGTATAAAATCATACCCATTTGTGAAAACAATTTGGCGGGTGAGCGTACAACTTATACAATCATGTGGCTCGCTTGAATCACAAATGAAGCTGATTTTTAGGTCAATAGCTTAACATGGTGTGACACACTTGATGATGGGGTGTTATTTTACATAAACATCACAGTGGGGCCACTCCAACCACCACCCATGTGCTGGCACGACAGAGTTTGAAGTTGGGGAGGATAATTTATACCGATTATAAAAATTGAAAACCAATGTATCATAATATAAATTTTATATTAATTAGGTAAATGTTTTCTTTAAAAATTTTTATTTAATATTATACCACTTACTCGGCGAGTGATTCGAGAGTCTTCCAGATTCAGGCTGAGGCAAACCCAAATTGATGATCAAGAGACTTGATTCGAAATCTCTCTGAGTTAAGTTGACTCGGCTTAGAACTATGAGTCGCAACAAATATCTATTTAGAGTAAAAGTATTGCTACTGTACATCTCATTATTACCTCGTATTTTAAGGCTATAATTCTTGAAATCTGTGTCATGTTTGATTCAAACCGTTTATATGATGGGCGGTACAGTCGATGCAAAAAAAAAAAAAACTCATATTAAAATATCTCACCCTTTTTTCAGAATACAGACTGTCTAATTTTAGTGGGCCATAATTGAAAGTTTAAGATCTTTCAATTGAAAGATTCTCGGGGCAGCCATCACCATCTACGTGGCACGTGATACGAACGGTTCGGATTACCGAAAACAACTCTAGATAAGACAATATAGTTCGGATGTATCCTACCATGACACGTTGATGTATTGCCGCAAACCTCCATTTTCAAAAAGGTTCTTTTGCATTAAAGCATATAATATACGTGTTTGGAGAGAAATGATCACATCCAACCAGTAGAAGTATAAGTTACCGTCCTCCCACTAGATAACTTCCACCCTATCATGTTCTTGCAGCATCCACGCCTTCTAATAGATTGGGCCTACCATGATGATCACCTTCTGCAAAAAATGAGACCTGTCCATTCATTAGGGGACCATATCATATAAAATAATGCATATCCGCTGATAAATAACAAAATACATGTATGGCCCACCTAATGAGTGGATGGGACTGAATTAATACTCAATGGGGACAACCTATTGGATGGATTGGATACTGTACGCGCATGCCATATTAGAAATTATCCGTTGGGTGGATAATAAATCAGCCACACGTTGGATGGTACATTTCACGTCTATTTTAAGAGTAAAGTAAGGGTGGAGATGGAGATATTGATAAAAACAGTTGCCAATCTAAGATGGTTTGAATTGTATAAATATTTCTGTTTGGACAGACCGTTGGAATGTTCTCAAATGCAATAACCTATTCATTGACTAGTATCAATAGGAAGTTTCGTGGGCCTTTACATTTCCCATGTTCTTTAGATAAGTAAAACATTGGGTCATGATCAATCACTTATTCACCGTACATCCACTAGAGATGGACCCAATCTAGACTGTCCAAGTTGATTGTCTTACTTTTTGTGGAACATGGCCAAAAAATAAAAGAGCCAATGATTGATTTTATTTTTTGTTTTGATTTGGGACCATTGGATGCTTTTATTTTTAACCATTATTATGAAACCGACAATTGAATGGATAGGTTTGTCCCATTGTGGCGATTATTTTGGCCATTCACTCACGATTTGATCTATATACTTGCATGGAATAAGCACCAAGCGAAATGGATGAGCACGATCTACCATACTCCGCAGTATATCATATTATTCCTCCACAAGTTTCATAAGATCATGGTCCGGACAGATCTGAATCTTGGATGGTATGACTTGTCATCTGGGATCATTGCTTACTTTAAGGCTCGGTTGGATGTACCCCAACTCACTAATGGCTGGAACAGTTTGGCGGATAGGTAGGTTATTTGTGCTTGTTACGTTGAATATTGGTAGGTTATTCAAAATCAATTATGCTATAATGGCCATTACATGAAGGTAATAACGGTGAGAACTGTCATGTATCAGGAAACTGCAACAATTCCTCAAGGAAAAAAAAAATTACCCTTAATTCTTATTTTCAAAGTCAATGCACTTTTAAGGCGTGTTTGATCACCAATTATTATAATAATATAAAAAAATGTATAATGATTACGAATTACTTCGTGCATTTCTCAACAACATTTATATTTGATTGCCGATTCGTTTCTTATTTAATTTACGCTCTAAAATCGTAACATGATATTATTATGTTACTTTAATGTGAAATCATTAATAAATATCATTATGTGTTTGTTAGAATAAAATTTTTCTTAATAATTACACAAAAAAGTACAATGATTAAATTATTTCTCCTTATAATAATGCATTTAACTAACAATTCCATGCTTGGATTGAAAGTGATAAAATCAAAATAATGACATATTTCCTTTACATTGTAAAGCTAATTGACAAAACAAATATGCCCTTAAAGAAATGGCCATAATAGTAATTACAATGACTGTTACAACCACTGTTACTTTTATTGAATAGCTTAGTTATATAATAAACTTTTTTGTCGAGTTTTCTACCTCAATTTTGATGGAGATTTCTCCTCATGGCTCGACCAGTCGAGAGCTTCACTCGACCGGTCGAGGACTGGCTCGACTCGAATTCCAACGAGTTTGGTATGAATTTTTTTGTAGTGCTCAACCAGTTAAGGGAGGTGCTCGCCACTCGACCGGTCGAGTGGGCCGCTCGACCGGTCGAGGACTCTGTTTGACTAGTCGAGGTTACGCAGATTCATGTCCGGATTTTGTGCGGACTGCGGAAATTTGAGGCAGTTTCGCAAAAGGTGCGAAAGGGAGTTGCCTAAACTATAAATAAAGGTGCCTAGGGCTTTTCTAGGTAATGCTAGGGAGTTTTCTAAAGTTTTGAAAGGGTTTGCTAAAAGTTTTAGGGCTATCAAAGGTGTGTGTGTGTGTGTGTGTGTGTGTGTGAGAGAGAGAGAGAGAGAGAGAGAGAGAGAGAGAGAGAGAGAGAGGAAGCTTGTGGAAGGGAGGTTCTGCTCGTAGAGGTGATCTACTGTGCACTCAATATCTCAATGCTTCTACGTCCTCGTGATCGGTGAAATCTCTTCGTTTTTATTTTATTCTCTTATTATTCATCTACTCCTGCGTGAGTGAAGAAGGTTTGATCAAGCGGTGTGTGCTTGTGATCGGTTGTAACGTTCTACTTCATAGTGGATTGTTGCTCTGGACTAGGTCCCATGGTTTTTACCTCTTTGAGGTTTTTCCACGTAAAAATCTCTTGTGTCGTGTGGTTTGTGCTTTGATTTGTTTCATTGCTTTATTATCCCATAATTCTGGTGTTTTTGGGAGGCTAGATCCTAAGGTTTTGTGCAATGGCCCCCAACAAAGTGGTATCAGATCTATTGGTTTATTGAACGGAGTGGGATCGGTTTGAATTATGGAAGGTGGCTCATCAAGGATGATCAGTCTCAATGGTTCTAACTGGACCATATGGAAAGCTAAGATGGAAGACTTGCTTTATTGCAAGGACTTGTATGCTCCAATCCTTGACATATCAGCAAAGACAAAGGATATGACAGATGATGATTGGAAGAAGTTGGACCGGAATGCGGTGAGGTTTATTAGACAATGGTTAGACGATTCCATATTCCACTATGTGTTTATGGAGACCTCAGCCGCTAGCCTATGGTTGAAACTGTAAGGGCTATATGAGAGGAAGACAACCGACAATAAAATTTTTCTGATAAGACGACTTGTGAATCTAAAGTTCAAAGATGGTGGTTCTGTGGCTGAGCACATGAATGAAGTCAGCAATATATTGAACCAGCTCTCTGCTATGAAAATGGTCCTGGATGATGAATTACAGGCTTTACTATTGCTTAGCTCATTGCTTGATAGTTGGGAGACATTGGTGGTGTCTCTAAGTAACTTCGCGCCAGACGGAAAGATGTCCATGGAACAGGTAACTAGTTGTCTCTTCAATGAGGAGATGAGAAGGAAGTCTCACGGGTCTACTCAGAAAGAGGCCCTTGTGATACAAGATCAAGGGAGAGAAAAGAACATAAAGGGTGGGAAGGCTTAAGATAAATCAAGAGGCAAGTCAAGTACCAGAAAGGATATTGGATGCTGGAATTGTGGCAAGAAGGGCCACTACAAGCATGAATGTCGTAATAAGAAGAACGACAATAAAGGAAAAAGAAGATGAATCAGATTCCAATGTAGTCGCTTCAGATGACGACGTTGTAGTTATTCTTTCAGCAGATCACGATGTTTGTCTCACGGCTACAAGTCAGGACACCGAGTGGGTGATAGACTCAGGAGTTTCGTTTCATGCGACTCCACGCAGAGACTTCTTTACAAGCTACAAGTCAGATGACTTTGGGACCGTGAAGATGAGAAATTCTGGCATGTCGAAGATCGTAGGAGTCAGTGATATTTGTGTGAAGATCGATGTGGACCGCACATTGATTCTCAGGAATGTGAGGCATATCCCAGACATTCGCCTCAACTTGATGTCGATGGGAAGGTTGGATGATGATGGCTATGAAAGTCGTTTTGCTAGTGGGTGCTGGAAGCTCATCAAGGGTTCGTTGATCACAGCCAGAGGAAAGAAATGTTGCGCCCTTTACAAGACAAGTGTCAGTGTGTGCAAGGGTGAGTTGAACGCGGCGGAAGATTCAGCTATTGACATGTGGCACAGGCGTCTAGGCCACATGAGTGAAAAATGGCTTCAGGTACTAGCCATGAAGCGACTCCTTCCAGACGTGACAGGTATACCTCTCAAAACCTGTATTGATTGTTTATCAGGGAAACAACATAGAGTTTCATTTGTTAAAACTGTTTCTCATGTTAATAATTGCATGCATGAGATTTGGTTTACTCTGATGTTTGTGGTCCTATAAGGACAAAAACCTTGGGTGGGGCATTGTATTTTGTCACTTTTGTAGATGATGCATCTAAGAGGGTTTGAATTTATGCTTTGAAATCTAAGGACGAGGTCTTTGGTGTGTTTAAATTGTTTCATGTTATGGTCGAGAGAGAGACAGGTAGATCATTGAAGTGCATCCGCACTAACAATGGTGGTGAATACATTGGTGACTTTCATGAGTATTGTAAGTTCCTGGGTATACGGTATGAACAGACGGTTCTCAAGACCCCCAGCATAATGGTGTGGCTGAGTGAATGAATAAATCGCACCATTATTAGAGAATCAGGTGCATGTTATCCTATGCGATGTTGCTCAATACGTTTTGGGGAGAAGTAATGCACACGACGGTGTATTTGATAAACAGGTCTCCATTAGCCCCGTTGAATGGAGAAGTACCTGAGAAGGTGTAGACTGGACAAGATCATCGTACAGTCATCTCAGGGTGTTTGGACGCAGGGCATCCGTTCACGTACTAAAGGACGAGAGGTCCAAGCTTGATATGAAGATTAGATAATGTACGTTCTTGGGGTACGGCGATGAAAAGTTCGGCTACAGATTGTGGGATTCTACTGAGAAGAAGCTCGTCAGGAGCAGAGATGTGGTTTTCTTTGAAGACCAATGTATTGAAGACTTTGTAAACCAGAAAAAATGGAGCCTAGTTTAGGAGAGCTAGAGGATATGGATCCGGTTACTCCTCTCGTGGTGCTCGATGATGGGGGAGTACAACAAGGTGCAGAGGACGAGGGAGTTCCTACAGAAGATGGACCGAGGGAGCAGCCCCCACTTAATCCACCTGTTGAGCCACAAGTGAGGAGGTCATCTAGGGACATATATCCTTTCAAAAGGTACTCACCGTATGAGTACATTATGCTCATTGATGGGGGAGAGCTAGAAGATTATTCTGAGGCCCTGACCGACGAGCATAAGGGGGAGTGGTTAAAAGCTATGCGAGAAGAGATGAGTCCTTGTATAAGAACCATACCTATGATATGGTGAAATGGATACTGCGGTATCTAAGAGGCTCATCTAGGTTAAGTCTATGTTATGGTGACGAAAAACCTGTGTTAGAGGGCTACACAGATGCAGATATAGCAGGTGATATAGACTCCAGGAAGTCTACATCGGGGTTCATGTTCATGTTTGTAGGGGGAACGGTTTCTTGATAAAGTAAGCTACAGAAGGTCGTAGCGTTGTCGACGACATAAACCGAGTACATTGCAGTCACAGAAGCATGTAAAGAGATGCTTTGGATGAAGAGGTTCCTACAGGAACTTAGCCTGAAGTAAGAGCAGCACGTGGTCTATTGTGATAGTCAAAGTGCTATACACTTGATCAAGAATCCAAGTCAGCATTCCAAGTCTAAGCACATTGAGAATTCGGTATCACTGGATCAGGGATACTTTTGGAACAGAAGGTGTTACAGCTGAGAAGGTCCCACGGATGATAATGGGTCAGACATGATGACCAAGGCTTTGCTCAATGGAAAGTTTGAGGTTTGTAGAACCGAGCTGGCTTGAAGAAGGTGAATTCCTCTTAAGTCGAAAAGGGGAGATTTGATGGGGATTTCTCCTCATGACTCGACCGGTCGAGAGCTTCACTCGACGGGTCGAGGGTGTTGGTCGACCAGTCGAGGATTGGCTTGACTCGAACTCCAGCGAGTTTAATTTGAAATTTTTCATGGTGCTCGACCGATCGAGTGGTCCGCTCGATCGATCGAGGACTCTGCTCGACCAGTCGAGGTTACGCAGATTCATGTCCAGATTTTGTGCGTACTGTGAAAATTTAAGGCGGTTTCGCAAGAGGTGCGAAAGGGAGTTGCCTAAACTATAAATAGGGGTGCCTAGGGCTTTTCTAGGTAATGCAAGGGAGTTTTCTAAAGCTTTGCAAGAGTTGTTAAAGGGTTTAGGGCTATCAAAGGTGTGAGAGAAAGAGAGAGAAAGAGGAAGCTTGTGGAATGGAGGTTCTGCTCGTAGAGGTGATCTACTGTGCACTCAACATCTCGGCGCTTCTACGTCCTTGTGATCGGTGAGATCTCTTCATTTTTCTTTTATTCTCTTATTGTTCATCCACTCCTGCGTGAGTGAAGAGGTTTGATCCAAGCGGTTGTGGTGCTGGTGATTGGTGTAACGTTCTATTCATAGTGGATTGTTGCTCTAGACTAGGTCGCGTGGTTTTTACCTCTTTGAGAGTTCTCACGAAAATCTCTTGTGTCGTGTGGTTTGTGCTTTGATTTATTTCATTGCTTTATTATCTCTAATATTCTGGTGTTTGGTTTTGGGAGGCTAGATCCTAAGGTTTTGTTGTAACGGCCCCCAACAAATTTCAATACAACAATCAAGATGGATATTGATTTGGGACATTAGAGTGGTGATCAAACATATACTTAGAGAGGGAAATGTACTGCTGACAATTTGTCTAAATCAACCACTGATAACTATCAAGAAACGAAAAAGAACACTCATAGATAAACATATGTGATTCTAGAGTTCTAGACATGTTGGGTATGGGTTAGACATCGCAATATTCACATCCAACCCACTTAAAAGTCAGTCATTATTTAGTGGGTGATGGGTAATTTTTTATTTTTATTTTTAAAAATTTGAGTAGAGATCCCACATCCAAATATAATTTCATCGGATA
Organism: Magnolia officinalis; assembly: GCA_021015155.1. Taxonomy (NCBI): domain Eukaryota; kingdom Viridiplantae; phylum Streptophyta; class Magnoliopsida; order Magnoliales; family Magnoliaceae; genus Magnolia; species Magnolia officinalis. Next base: position 448 of record JAJHSJ010000098.1, on the reverse strand, counting down.
TGTTGGGTACTTGATGAGAAAATAATATATTTGCCTATATGCACCATGTTGTAGTACATCCATTTTACATTAACTGCATCCTAAACTTCGAAGACCCATAGCATGGCGATCTAAAGATATGATCCGCTTCATTGTAGATGTTCTAGATGTAGCACCAGCGAAACACTTTTTAGATTAGTTAATTCTATCTGTCAGATCTATAACTATTATTTATTTAATATTTTAGTAAAAATATTGTTAGTTGGATAAATCATCAAAAGCCTTCTAGTAATCAAATAAATGGATATGGATATGTAAATTAGTTAATAAATCCCATATCCTAATTTGTTGTGTGTTGTTTTTTTTTTTTTTTTTTTTGAGTCAAACATGTCTGAATAATTGAATAAATAGATATCTTTGCCAACTCTACGAGACCAAGGATGAAACTTTGATACATATACATTAAAAA
>JAJHSJ010002445.1:0-43208 GCA_021015155.1 Magnolia officinalis | reverse complement strand
AAGAAGAAGAAGAAAGAAGAAGAAGAAAAGAAAGCCTAGGTTTTTTTAAAAGCAATTCAGCACTAGAGGGATGATAGTACCAATAAGGTAAAAGGAGAATAATGAGAGAATAGGAGAAAGGAAAAAAAGGTTAAATCATAAACAAGGATGCTCTGATACGATGAAAAGTATAGAAGAGAAAGAAAACAAGAGAAGAATGAGAGAGGAGAAGAAAGGTTGGGAGAAGACAGCGACCCAAATAGGGTTGACACCCCTAGTCTAAATCTTTTATATTAAGAATTTTCATTATGATAGAAGTACCTTTAATAACAAAAGTGAGAATCCCCATCATGTCCTAAATCACTGTTAACAAAGAGAAGTATAGAGAATAAAACTAAATAGCCCTAGGTGGAGTGTACAGTAGTACGACCCACATCCATTCTTAGTATGAATTTAGTCTTGGATCTCATTTGAGGGTTTCCTAATTTCTCACTGGACCTAGGTAGTATTAATTAGCTAGTCAAACTTTAAACTTTCCTATACTTACATTTTTTTTTTTCAAAATTCCATCTGATATATTCATGAAGCAAAATCTTTACGGAAGTGGATTCGGGTAGTCTCGCAATTTGGGCCCGCTTATCATAAAATGTACAGGAAGCAAAAAGGGTCGGATAGGGCTGCCAACTCGCCTACACGGATGCGATCCAGGGCCTAATGTTTGTGATGATACCAACAACTGAAATGTCTACACCATCAAAACCGGCTGCATTTCTCGTTCTCCAAAGTTCCCAGAATATGAAGGAGGGAATTAGACCCTTGAGGGGAAATCTATGGAGGGAGGAAGAGGCGTCGGACCACCAGAAGGAGGCCATTCCCACCGCAAATGATTGGGTAGGCCCGTTCATGTCGAGGATTCTGCCATAGTAGTCCCAAACCTCCCTTGCCTTAGTCCCTAGGAGAGAAAGATGTGATCAATGGATTCTGCTTGAATCACGGATGAAGAGGAGCAGCAATTGCATTTGGATGCAAGGGAACCCTTTACATTGGATCCTGGGTCCGTCGGGATTGCTTTGTGAAGGATCTTCCAGGCTATCATGGACATCTTTGGCAGAAGCTTTGCATGCCTAACCCATTTGGACCAGGTCTTCTTGTTGGCCTGAGATCTGAAAAGCTGCCCTACCAGTCAAACGAGAGTTCCCCCGTGGCCGAGCCTGCCCAGATGCACCTATCATCTGTGGAGGAGGTACAGATACCTTCCTCAGCTATGTGGTCATGATGACAAGTCGCAGAAACGCAAGCAGCAGGAGTGTGCCCGATAACCATTTGGACCAAGGAGGTCCATAACTTTGGTAGACAGTAAATTCGGTGGAATGGGGCGAGAGGCCCAATTAACAAGTGGACCCAACCCTGTCCAGTCGCACCCAGACGTTGCATTCCCCCTCCCGATCAGCCAGGGTGTATGGGGCTCCCGTAATGGGTTCAGCTTACATATCTATTTCCATAGCGAGGACGCTGAGACTGGTGCAGACGCAGAGGCCTGGGCAGATGCACCTCCAGCGTCGTGACTGTCCGTAGCATACTTGGCACGGATAAATTGGCTCCAACAGCTAAACTCTCTCCAAAATCAAGGGTCCACACCGTCTGCAGGCGGAATGCTTTCATAACAGCGATAAGGCTTCTGAGTCCCAGCCCACCTTCAACCTTAGGAAGAGAGATCAATTGTCAACTGCGCTAGTGGCATTTACGCCTGGTCTCCTCCCGGCCCCACAGGAAATCGGCGAAGGCTTTTTGGAGATCCCTCATGATGCCAATCGGCACGTCCGTCGTCACTAACGTGTGGATGGGCACGCTGGACAAAACATGGTTGATCAGCGTCAGTCTCCCCGCCTGAGACAGATCTTGGCTTTCCAGGTAGCTATCTTCGAGTAGGTTTTATCCAGCAAGGCCTGAAAATACGTCCTACTCGGTCTTCCCTGGAAGATGGGAATGCCCAGATATGTGAACGGAGATAGACCTTTGTTGAAGCCCAGGATGTTGGTAGCTGATCTCAAATTGCTGCCTTAGATTGCTTAGATGACATGATGAATAAGCTCTTTTGTTGTTGATTCGTTGACCTGAGGACTGACGCAGGATGAAATGATGAGGATAACTACTCCGAATCCACGGAGCTTCTCTGGACTCCTCACAGAGACTTCTCGAATCCACGAGGAAAGAAAGCAAGAAAATAGAAATAATTCTAATAAAATTCGAAATTGATTGATTGATGAAAATAAACGAGTTCACAACCCTTTAAATAGGGATACCAAGCAATGGGGAAGAAATCAGAAGCAAACTACAACTAAAACTCCTAAATTCGCAACTTACTATAAATAGTAAACTTACTATTTATAGACGGTCGTGATGTCTACTAGTGCGCAAGGTTTTCGGCCAAAAATAGTAAGTGTCCTATTTGGCTTCACCAAAGCGTTCTCCTAATTATTCTAAGCTCTTTTCACGTTGGGCGCAATTCCTAAAGCCCGACAGATGAAGAGTTATAATCAAACTAAAACTTACTATTTATAGTAAAAATGAAATTGAAACAGGGAAACGACCGTCGAATCAGGGGTTTCTCACAATTCCGAGTGTCACAACCTGGCGTAGCGGGGTTGGTTGGCTAAAGTAGCTCGTTCTACCCCAAAATCATATATTTTACGTCAGCTAACTCATTCCGGATTGCGAGATACGCCTGATTTAAGGTCCGATGGTCTGGATCACTTCTGTCGTCGACCAGGCCTTTTCTGATCCATCTTGGCCATGTAACTATCCGCGACCCGCTCTACATCAGTCTCCTCCACTTCAAAAGAACTCGTCCTTGAGTTCTCGTCATGCTCTGGTTCATGATACTCGGTCAGGTCTGCGACATTGAAAGTCCATGAGATCGCCATGTCATCTGGAAGATCAACAACATAAGCGTTGTCATTGATCTTTCGGATGATTGGTACCGGTCCAATCTTTTTATTTTTCAACTTGTTGTGAGTCCCGGTCGGAAATCTCTCTTTACGTGGATGGACCATAACGCGGTCACCCACCTCGAACACTTTTTGTCGCTGATGCTTATCCGTTTGTTCCTTGTATTTCTCGTTCGAGGCATGTAGCTTGGTCTGCACTTCCGCATGGATGCCCATGATCTTGTCTGACATGTGTTCTGCTGCAATGCTCGTGCCTATTTGCTTGAGAAGAGGGACCAAGTCAAGTGTGTGGCGAGGCACTCGTCCGTAGATGATCTGGAACGGTGATTTCCCTGTCGAGCGGTTCACCATGTTGTTGAATGCAAATTCTGCTTGAGACAAGGCCAAATCTCACTGCTTCGGTTTTTCTCCTGAAATACAATGAAGAAGGTTTCCCAAAGTGCGATTCATAACTTCAGTCTGCCCATCAGTCTGTGGGTGGTAAGCACTGCTGAATTGAAGTCGTGTATCGAATCGAGCCCACAAAGTCCGCCAAAAGTGGCTAATGAACTTCGTGTCACGATCAGAAGTAATGATCTTGGGGACCCCGTGTAGCCGTACGACTTCCCTGAAGAATAGATTCACCACGTGTGTTACATCGAGGGTCTTCTTGCATGGGATAAAGTGCGCCATCTTTGAAAAACGATCTACCACCACGAACACCGAATCCATGCCGCGTTGTGTTCGTGGGAGACCAAGCACGAAGTCCATTGATAAATCCTCCCAAGGACCGTTAGGCACAGGTAACGGGGTGTAGAGGCCCGTATTCTGAGATTGTCCCTTAGAGGTCTGACAAACATGGCAACGTTGTACGGCTTTTCCCACATCACGTACTAACTGCGGCCAGTAATGCCACTCTTCCAGAAGAGCTCGCGTCTTGTCTCGCCCAAGGTGTCCACCGAGGCCACCTCCATGTAGCTCCAGAATAATCTGCTCCCTCAGAGAACTTTGGGGGATGCACAATCGATTCCCTTTGAAGAGAAAATCGTCTTGTATATGAAGGTCACTGGGGTGACCTTCTTGGCAATTCATCCAAGAATCTTTGAAGTCCTCCTCCTCGGCATACAACTCCTTGAGACAGTCGAAGCCGACCACCTCATTGCTCATCGTAACAAGTAGTGATGCACGACGGTTAAGTGCATCAGCCACCTTGTTCTGCTGCCCTGACTTGTGCTTTAGAATGAACGTGAATTCCTGTAAAAATGTAACCCATCTAGCATGCACACGATTCACATTAATCTGACTATTAATAAACTTTAATGCTTGATGGTCAGTGTACAGAACAAACTCTCTTTGAATCAGATAATGCCGCCAATGTCGCAGCGCCTGAACAACTGCGTACAACTCAAGCTCATAAGTCGACTACTTCTTTCGGGCTTCGCTGAGCTTCTCGCTGTAGAAGGCTACCGGCTTGCCTTCCTGTGATAATACTCCTCCAATTCCGACGTATGAAGCGTCACACTCAACCTCAAACAATTTGTCGAAATTAGGAAGCACTAAGACCGGTGTTGTAGATAAACGATGCTTGATCTCATGAAAGCTCTTGTCAGCTTTATCGGTCCACTGGAACGGTCTTTTTTTCATGCAATCTGTTATAGGCGCGACTATGGTGCTAAAATCTCGCACAAATCGACGATAGAAAGTCGTCAACCGGTGAAAACTCCTCACCTCATGAATGTTTGTCGGGATCGGCTATTCCCTAATAGCTCGCACATTTTCATCGTCCACACGAATGACTGTGGACGTTACAACAAATCCTAAAAACAACAGGCTGTCAGTTAAAAAACTACACTTCTTCAAGTTAAGGTACAACTTGTTAATTTGTAGAACCTACAGCACCTGCTTGAGATGTTTCCTGTGCTCCGCCTCATCCTGGCTATATATCAATATGTCATCAAAATATACTACCACAAATCGGCCAGTGAACGGTTTCAGAACTTGATTCATCAAACGCATAAAAGTACTTGGTGCATTCGATGGGCCGAAGGGCATGACCAGCCACTCATACAACCCTTCATTGGTCTTAAATGTCATTTTCCGCTCATCACCGGGTCGGATACGGATCTGATGGTACCTGCTCCTTAGATCTAGTTTAGAGAACACCTTAGCCCCTTCTAGCATATCGAGCATGTCGTCCAACCGTAGTATTGGGAACCGATATTTGATAGTGATTTTGTTGATTGCCCAGTTGTCGACACACATGCGCCAGCTTCCATCTTTTTTTGGCGTTAATAATGCTGGTACGGCACATGGGCTCATGCTCTCTCTCAAGAGACCCTTACGGATCAATTCCTCCACTTACCCCTGAAGTATCTCGCACTCCTTCGGACTCATCCGATAATGAGGACGGTTGGGCAAGCTAGCCCCAGGGACGAGGTCTATGTGATGTTGGATGTCCCTCATGGGGGGCAATCCATCAGGTAAATCCTCAGTCCAGACTTCTTTGAATTCGTTTAGCAACAGTTTTAAACTTGGAGGGATGTTTGAGGGTTCTTCTTCCTCGCCCTTCACCACTACGGCGTATACCTCGCCAGTTTCCTTGGATTCCTCCATGAAATCCCGAATGGTCAATAGGGAACTCCCCTCCACTTTAGAGGCTTCAGGGTAGTTCTCTGGTGTCATAGGGGCAAGGATTATTTTTCGACTATCCTTGACAAATATGTAAGCATTATCTCGTCCCCGATGGGTCGCATCACGGTCTGACTGTCAGGGTCGACCGAGTAGCATATGACAAGCGTTCATGTCGACCACGTCACAAAGTATTTGATCCTTATAATTTTTGCCAATTGAAAACGAGATAGTGCATTGTTCAGTTACCTTGGTCTCATTCACCTTTTTTATCCAGCCAATTGAGTACGAAGAAGGATGTTTCGTCGTTGGTAGCTGCAACTTGTCCACCATCACTCTTGAGACGATGCTCTCGCTACTACCACTGTCTATGATCATATCACAGACCTTTCCGTTGACAGTGCATCGAGTACGAAATATATTGTGTCGCTGTGGATGTAATTCCTTTCGTGGGGCATACAGTAATCACCTCACAACTAGAAATTCGCCGTGATCCTCGCCCGTCACTTCATCACCACCTGCTATTTCTTCAGTGGCTTGTTCATGTTCATCAAAGCCAGGGTCTTCTGCGGCCTCATCTTCAGTGCCCACTTCGTTTATAGTCAAGTGTGCTGCGGGACGTTGAGGACAAGTATTTGATAAATGGTCTGGTTGGCCACAGCGGTAACAATTGTTCGACCTTAGCCGAGCATAAGGATTTGGAATCCTACTTGGGTCTGCTGCTGAGGGTGCTACACGTTGAGGTCTGGATGAGCCGCTCCCCGTATCACGGTTTGCGGTTGAAGGAGGTTGAAGACGTTCTCCTACTGGATCTTTTCCTCATGCCAGCACTAGATCCTACATGGGACCTGTCATGGGGGGTCGAGTTGAAGGATAGGGACGAGCAGGGACTCTTGCAAGTTGTGTTTCTGCCCTGCCCGCCAATTGAACTACTTCATCCACAGTCCCGACTGAGTACATCTGAACTTGGTCTTGAATTGTCGGTCGCAACCCACCTATAAATCGCGTCACCATCTTTGACTCAGATTCTGACAGATCGTTTCGTGTCGCCAACCGCTGGAATTCTTCAGTGTAATCTGTGACGGTTCGATTTCCTTGTCGGCAATTTTGGTATTGCTGGAATAATATCTGCTCATAATCACTGGGGAGAAATCGTGATCGAAGAAGACGCCTCATCCGTGGCCATGATGAGATGGGCGTCTTGTTCTGGCGGGCTCGTGAGAGTTGTAATTGCTCCCACCATGCAGAAGCACTAGATTTTAATTTAAACGCTACCAATTTTACCCTTTTATGATCTGGCACGTCCATATAATAAAAATATCTCTCTACTTCGGCTAGCCAATCGAGGAAATCTTCTATACGTAATAAACCATTAAAACTAGGAAGTTCAGCCTTACCTCGATAGTCCCTTTCAGCACGATCTAGATGATCGCCTCCATGGATTGGTCGTCGGGCAAAGCCCTCATTAAGGTCCTCGTCGCTAGAACTTGAATCATCTGATGTAACCCTGCGGTTTGCCACTGGTAGTGCTCTACGAAAATCGGGGTTGCGTCATACAGCAACCACGGGTGGTGGAGCAACCATGGGCGGTGGAGCAACCATAGGTGGTGGAGCACCGCCTAGGGCTCGGGGCGGAAGTAACGCATCCGCAAGACGGTCGAGGGTTGCCTGCAGCCCTTGCATGGTCAATTGACTCTCCCAGTGGAAAGCTTCCATTCTTTCCGAAGGATAACGAATCCCTGGATCACCGTCCACAGGATTTTGATTCATACCTTCGTTGTTTGTCATCGACCCGAGGGGAATCCTCGCTTTGATACCAATTGACGCAGGGATGAACGTGATGAGGATAACTACTCCGAATCCACGGAGCTTCTCTGGACTCCTCATAGAGACTTCTCGAATCCACGAGGAAAGAAAGCAAGAAAAATAGAAATAATTCTAATAAAATTCGAAATTGATTGATTAATGAAAATAAACGAGTTCACAACCCTTTAAATAGGGATACCAAGCAATGGGGAAGAAATCAGAAGCAAACTACAACTAAAACTCCTAAAATTCGCAACTTACTATAAATAGTAAACTTACTATTTATAGACGGTCGTGATGTCTACTAGTGCGCAAGGTTTTCGGCCAAAAATAGAAAGTGTCCTATTTGGCTTCACCAAAGCGTTCTCCTAATTATTCTAAGCTCTTTTCACGTTGGGTGCAACTCCTAAAGCTCGACGGATGAAGAGTTGTAATCAAACTAAAACTTATTATTTATAGTAAAAATGAAATTGAAACAGGGAAACGACCGTCGAATCAGGGTTTTCTCGCAATTCCGAGCATCGCAACCTAGCGTAGCGGGGTTGGTTGGATAAAGTAGCTCGTTCTACCCCAAAATCATATATTTTACGTCAGCTAACTCATTCCGGATTGCGAGATACGCCTGATTTAAGGTCCGATGGTCTGGATCACTTCTGTCGTCGACCAGGCCTTTTCTGATCCATCTTGGCCATGAAACTGTCCGCGACCCGCTCTACATCAAGGACCTCTCGTATTTTTTGAGGAAGCTTACGATCTTTTTAAGGGACTTTTTGCTGCCGTTAGCGAAAAGGATAGTGTCATCGGCGAATAATAGGTGGGAAATCAGAGGGCAGCTCCTACGGGTCTTGAATGGCTAGCATTGACCACTATTAAGGAGATGGCCGAAGCCTCTACTGAGTACTTCCGCAACGAGGATGAAGAGGGCCGGCCCGGCGAGATAGGGTCACCCTAGCGGAGGCCCCGCGATGATTTAAAGAACCCACTTGCCTCCCGGTTGATAAGAACCTAGAATCAACAATTGGACCAACATCTCTCCTGCATACAAATCCATTTCTTATCAAAGCCAAATATAGCGAGCACCTCGGACAGGAATTCCTAGCTGAGCCTGTCGTAGGCTTTCTCCATATCCAGCTTGAGCATGATATTACCACCTCTAACTTTTTCTATTGATATCACGGAAGATTTCCTGAACCAGGGCGCAATTTTCGGCTATGGAACGACTCTTGATGAACGCCCCTTGCTCCGCTGAAATGACTTTGGGAAGAATGGTCCCTAACCTGTCTGCAAGAATTTTGGCAAAAATCTTATAGATGCAGTTACAAAGACTAAGGGGCCTAAAATCAGAAAATTTAGAGGGAGAGGTGGATTTTGGGATGAGGCAAATCAGGGTGCAAGTAAAAGCTCTGGGGAGCGTGCTACCCCTGAAAAATGATTGGGCCGCCTGCAGTAAATTCGGGCCAACAACGTCCCCGCACTCTTGGAAGAAAGCATCGGTAAAGCCGTCAGGGCCAGGAGCTTCATCTAGTGGAATCGCTTTTACCGCTGCATAGACCTCTTCGATTGAGGGGTCAGCCAGAAGGGCCCGATTGTCTGATTCCGATAACGATGGTTGGAGGACATTAAGAAGCTCCCCAGGATGGACAAAATTTTCAGCCCGCAAAAGCTTCTCATAAAACTCAACAACCGCACTCTTAATATCTGCATTGTCTGTAAACAAGGAGCCATCATCCATCGTGATCTCCTGGATTCTGGCCTTTCTCGCCCTCCCTGTCGCTGAGGCATGAAAAAACTTAGTGTTCCGGTCTCCCTCTTGAAGCCATTGAATCCTGGACTTTTGCCTCCAGAAAATTTCCTCACACCGCTCTAAGTTAGCCAGGTTATCCCTAGCTGTTTGTAGCAACTACTGGTGGGTGGGATCTGAGGAGTCCTGGGCTGCTGTTTCTGCCACCATTAACTCTGCTTCAGCCTGCTTCAAATTGAGAAATAAGTTACCGAAGGTGTGCTTGTTCCATCCCTTGATGGCGAGCTTCACGTTTCTTAGCTTACTGAGAAGAGTATGGAGTGGATCCCCCTCCAAATCAGTGACCCAGGCTTCTTTGACGAGATGCAGGAAGGAGTTATGCGTTGTCCACATGCGGAGGAATCTGAATGGCTTAGGCGTGGTTAGATGAAGCGGGGAAAAGGTAAGTAATAGCGGAGCGTGGTCCGAGTTCAGCCTAGGTAGATGTTTGACTTGGAAGGAAGGGAAGGCTTGGAGCCAAAGATTATTGCAGCAAGCTTGGTCCAATATGGCCCAAACCCGGGCTAGACCAGCTTGGTTGTTGCAACAGGTAAACTTGCTGCCAGTGTACAGGGCATCGATCAGCCCAGCTCTGTTCAAACCTTCGAAAAATTGGGTAGAATTACGCACGTCGTAGGAGGCATCTCCCCTTCTCTCCAAAGATAGAAGAGTGGCATTGAAGTCTCCGTAAACAGTCCACGGAAGCAAGCAAGCATTCCCCAAAATGGCCAGCTCATTCCACAATTGGCTTCTAAGAATGCGGGAGCATTTAGCATAGACAATTGAAGCCATGACATTGGTAGAAGACCCTTGGTACCCCACAGCAATGGTCAACAACTGATTGGATGCGGCTTGAACGTCAATGCAAAGGGTGGATGATGCAAAGATCCACACCTTCCCATCTTATGCCGAGTTGGAAAAGGAAGAGTGGAATCCCAATTTGAGGCCCCACTGCACACATCTTTCATTGCTGAGCATAGGTTCAAGGATCGCGATAATAACCGGCTTGAATTTCCTGATGAGTCTTTTTAGGGATCTGATAGTGGGTGCATTCCCCACTCCACCGGCATTCCAGACAACAATGTCATTCATTGAGGAAACTGATTTGCATCCCTTCTCGCCTCTTCAGTGGTCTAAGTCTGACCTTTCGAAGGACCTCCCCCTTCCTGAGATTCCTTGCAGTGGCTTCTCTGGGAATCCCCTAATTTAGTTGAGGGTCTTTGGGGAGCTTTCTCCTAGTATAGGTGTGTTGGATCAATGCAGGGACGATGGGATTCTGAATAGCATGGGCAGAAATCCTATCTTCTGAGTGTGAGGGAAGGCAGATGGCTGGCTGAGGATTGGGCGAGAATGGAACTTCTGCCTGCACCGTAAATGGGCTGCCCAGGCCCCTACTAGCAGCGGAAGACTTGCGAGGAGGGTTCGAACCGCTGATGTCCTGAATATCTGCTCCCCTGTTGTGGTGCAGGATCCGATGGCAAGACTGAGGAGATGGAGCTAGTGATTCAGCAGACCTGAGCTGTTGTCCATCTGAGAGGCTTGCAGGGACAGAATTTTAGGTGGAGACTCCTGGTTAAGGTTGCTGTGGGAGAGGGGATGCAAATTGATAAGGAAATACGGGGAGAGATCAATGTCAAGAAGGCCTCCAAAATACTCTACCCCTGGCCCGCAAGGGAAGGAGTTCCATACTACTGCTTGGTCGTCTAACGGGTCCTCCTCAAAGAATTCACCCGGTTTAAGAGGGCTATGGCCCTCCGACAGGGCTTTCAGGAAGCGCTTCAAGGCTATTGGTGAGAGGGCCAGTTGGCTACATAAAAGCGAATCATGTTGGGGGTCAGCGTGGCTGACCTGGGAGAAAGCCCAATCAAGATGATCTCTCTGTGAGGCAGAGCGGGCGCTGGCGAGGTCTGATATGGCCTGGGAGGCGAAGAGACGAGGGAAGCTGCAGCCTCCTGGCTATCGCATCTCTCTGAATTCAATCCAGCGATTTTAGAGGACAAACCATAAGCACTCAGTGGGCTTTCCGAACGAGTGGAACCTGGTATTTTGTCCTTAAGGCAATTGATCAAACACCTGCGGGCATGTTTGGACAGACGGCGGGGGTCTATTCGAGGGAGATGGGAACTTTGGCGGAGCTTTAGGGTGGTAGAAGACTGACGCAGGGGAGGACGTGAGGTCGAGCACCGTCTTCCTCAAGAGGATAAATATTCCGAATCCACGGAACCTCTCTGGACTCCTCACAGAGACTTTCTCGAATCCACGAGAAAGAGAGCAGAAAAATAGAAATAAATTCTAAATAAATTCGAAATAGCTTAATGAATAATTAATAATTCTCTAATGCGTCTCCTTACACCATTAATAAAGAAAAATAAACTAAAATTCGTAATTACCAAAAATAGCAAAATTCTAACTCTAATAAAAATCCTAATTCTAATAAAACTCTTCTAAGATCTAATTTCTAAAAATAAAAATTGCAAATAAACTTTCTCTAGAAGAGTCCTAGTATAACTAAAAGTTATTTCCTAAAGGAAAGAAAATCTAAAACTCTAAAAATATTTTTAAAATTCGGAATTACTAAAAATAGTAAATTTTTCCTAAAAATTCGTTTTTGAGCTGAAAGCGCGCGTTTTCTGACGAAACGGACAGACGCGACCCACTTTGTGGGTCGGTTCACCTCGGATGGCCCGTTTCAGTAAAGATTGATAGGTTGTGCTCCCCGTAACGATACCCGGATCAAAAGTTATGGTCAATTTACGGTCCATCTTCTTTTGGCCCAACCATGCTAGGAACGTATCTATGACACGTTCTACATCAGACTCCTCCACTTGAAAAAACTCATCCTCGAGTTACGCAAGAGACTTGGCACATGAGTCTGAGATAACTTCCGATGTCGATGTTCATTAGCTCTTTTTTTGTACTTGGCATTAAGCTCTTGAGTTGACACAATACATGCACTCATGCTTTCCTTGATTTGACTAATATCGATTAGTTCCTTCACATCTGCCTTCAAGATCTCATATTTTTTCTGATAATGTGGACAATTAGGCGGACTTGCCCCTGAGATGGGATCAACGTGATTTTGTATATCTCGTATGGGAGGTAATTTATTAGGGAGTTTATCGAGCACAACCCTCTTAAACTCCTGCGATACTGGTTCCAAATCCTCTAAGATATTCACAGGCTCCACATATTTTTTCTTTTCAACTAATGGATATATATTTCCCGTTTCCTCATATTGTTTAACAAAGGCCTGTTCAGTGATGAGATATTGTTCCTCCACTTTAGAAGTGTTGGGTTGGTTCTCCATTCCTATAGAGGTCACATGTTCGCCACTGATGAATCCTGTGGTCTGTTGCAACTCTGTTTTGATGAAGTCGTTTCTCGCGGACCAATAATAGGATTTTTCTGCATAACCTTTTACTGATCGACTATCCTGATAATAATTTTAGTTTTGTTGGAATAATACCTGATCGTAATCTCGAGGGAGGAATCGCATGCACAATAACTTCTTCATCCGCGACCACGTGCGAATTGGCGCCTTCATCTGTCTCGTTCGCTCGAGTTGAAGTTGTTCCTACCAATCTAAAGCTCTGCCCGTCAACTTGTAGGCCACGAGTTTAACTTTCTTCTCTTCTACAATGTTCATGTAGTCGAAGAAACGTTCGACTTCAAGCAACCAATCGAGGAAGTCTTGGAAGTAGAGTTGACCATTAAAATTAGGAAGATCGACTTTCATCTTAAATTCTTGAATCATCCTGTGGTTCATTGATAGCATCGCCCTACGATCAATATAATTACGAATTCCAGCAATTGCTGGTGGTGGATCACCGCCATGAACACGGAGTTGCCTTAGGTTTTCCGCCAAGAGATTCGCTATGCTGTCGATGGAAGCCTACAGCCTTTGCATGGCTTCCCGATTCTCTTGTTGCGCTACTTCAAAAGTTGCCGCCGTTAAAGGTAAATTCCCTGGAGCACCGCCCATGGGATTGTTGCCCGACCCGTCGTTAGAAGCCATCGATCCGAGGAAAAACCTCGCTTTGATACCAAACTGACGCAGGGGAGGACGTGAGGTCGAGCACCGTCTTCCTCAAGAGGATAAATATTCCGAATCCACGGAACCTCTCTGGACTCCTCACAGAGACTTTCTCGAATCCACGAGAAAAGAGAGCAGAAAAATAGAAATAAATTCTAAATAAATTCGAAATAGCTTAATGAATAATTAATAATTCTCTAATGCGTCTCCTTACACCATTAATAAAGAAAAATAAACTAAAATTCGTAATTACCAAAAATAGCAAAATTCTAACTCTAATAAAAATCCTAATTCTAATTAAACTCTTCTAAGATCTAATTTCTAAAAATAAAAATTGCAAATAAACTTTCTCTAGAAGAGTCCTAGTATAACTAAAAGTTATTTCCTAAAGGAAAGAAAATCTAAAACTCTAAAAATATTTTTAAAATTCGGAATTACTAAAAATAGTAAATTTTTCCTAAAAATTCGTTTTTGAGCTGAAAGCGCGCGTTTTCTGACGAAACGGACAGACGCGACCCACTTCGTGGGTCGGTTCACCTCGGATGGCCCGTTTCAGTAAAGATTGATAGGTTGTGCTCCCCGTAACGATACCCGGATCAAAAGTTATGGTCAATTTACAGTCCATCTTCTTTTGTCCCAACCATGCTAGGAACGTATCTATGACACGTTCTACATCAAAGACCTTCTCAACCCATTGTTTGGTGGATACTCTACCCTGCCTGAAGGAGTTGGGGGTGCCACAGGTGTCATTACGTGACTGGTGCGGCAGTTCTATATGCAGCCAGACCGGAAACGATTTTCCGGCCATTGTCAAACTACGGGTACTATGAATATCTGTTCCTGGTTGGACCTGGACCTTTCCTCTTGCCGCAATTTGGTCTAGGCCAAGGTTCGTGCACCCGTCGACCTCCAGCACTTCACTGAAGGAGCCCCCTAAAGCGACGAAAACAGAGCATAGCCAGGCGTGCGCCAGAATACCAAAGAGGCGAATCCAGACGTCTGCACTTGCTGGGGAGAATCCCGGAGACCATGTCTCTACTTTGCCTATGTCCATCTTGGAATGGAGAAGAGAATCAGAGAAAAATGAGATCAGTTCCATCCTTGTCTTGAAGACGAGGAGGAACCGATCCCCTGCGATGCGTGCAATGTCAATAGCTGAAGAGACGTACCTAGATTCGTTGATGCATTTCATCAGATGGATGATGGATACGTCGATGTTCTGTGCATGTGCCACCAGGGCAAGGCTGAGGTCCATTACCATCTGTTTCACTTCAACGCTGTCAGCTAGGATGATCTCCGGCGCCAATCTGCCTGCTGCAGGGATAATTGCCTTTGCTGTAGGGGGTCGAGCAAGCCTCCAGTCTTTCCCCTTAACACCTTCCAGGAAAGACAAAGCTTCTTCTCGCGGCGGATAGGCATGCTTGGAGGATAGTTGATTTGTCTGGGTCGGGGGTCGATTCGGCGATTGAGGGGCAAATCCAGGTCTAGCCCAGGAGATCCCCCATAACCTGACGTCTACCATTTTTCCATTGAGAATGATCTCCAGCAGATCGGCATGCTTGCATTTCCTATACTTACATTAATTAACTACCATTAACTACCAGCCTTTGAAAATAATAATAATAATAATTAACTGCCAGTTCCTGGTTGCGAGTCAGGTCATATATATATATATATATATATATATATATATATATATATATATATATATATATATATATATATATATATATAAAGAGTTTGAGTCAGGTCGGGTTAATGTTGAGTGGCTGTAGACCTGACCCATTTAATAATTCAAGTCAAACTTTTGAAACCAGACACGCTTCATGGATTCGAATTTTAGACCCAGGCCCACTTATTATCAGGTTGGGTCCAACGACCCAACTCATTTGCACCCTTACGTACGAATAAAAATGAAGGGAAAAGACGAACACTATCCACCAAATGAGAAATTAGATGCTTAAGCCAAGGCATGCTCCCAATGGTCCCCATCTAATGAGTGACAATGATCTCCCATGCATGCACCACACTTGAACATGTACTATGAATCTCCTCTTCAATCTCTCCTTGTGCGTATAGCCTCAGCATTTCTCTTTGAAATACTTCCTACGATGTATGTGGCATTGACCATAAGCTCCTTACACTATCTCCTGTTCAGGAACTTGGTAGCTAACAACTTCGACATCGATAGTAATAATAACAGGTATTTACAAATGACGCCTTTCTACTCATTTCGACAAAGTAAAAGCGTACCTAAGCTATTTTTGTAACTTTCCAAAGATACTGCATTTCCTTACATTGGCTGTATATCTTTTTTCAATAAGAAATTCAAACTATTAGTCGCATATAAGTATTTGATTCTTTTAGATTCAGTACTTTTCCTTCAGGGTGGAATTGTCTTCAACGGAACTTTTCATGCTATCAAGGTTCTCTAACAAGTAAGCCATCTTTTCTTCTTCTCCATTTTTTTATAGGTAATATATGGGATAGAAACCCCTGACCTCAATGTTGAAACACACTCTATCTATCATAGAGGCTTCTTTTGGCAACATTTGGATGTAGGAGAGAATTGAATTGCAAGCATTTATTTTAATCAAGAAGGAATGAGAAAAGTAATGAGGAAGTAGGTGATCACAAAAAAATAAAAAATTGATTCGAACCTGAAAGTAACAGGATTACCAATTGGAGCTGGGACCCTCAATATGAATATTAAGGGAGGAAGCTATGAATTGGTTATTTCCACCTGGACTGCACTAGCTTACCTGAGGTAGGTAAATGGAGGACGTCACTTTCACTAACCAAGCATCACATTGGTAGAACTTTGATGAGATCCACCGTCCATTAGGTAAGCTACTTCATGTTCACTTGGAACCCAAAAACCATGATGATCCAAAATCAGGCAGGCCACATCATAGGAAACAGTTGGGATGGGCACACCCACCGTTAGTTTTGTGCAGGGCCCACTGTGGTGTTTATAAACCATTCAATCCATTCATCTAATATGCTTCATTGAGATGAAAGACTTAGCCAAAACTCATAGTATTCCACAGGGCTGTAAATGGTCCAGGCTTCGGGCTGGCTTCTGAACCCTTTGGCCGGGCTTTCAGGCCAAACCTCAAATATTTGCCATTGCTAGGCTAAGGCCAGCCCATTGACAAGCCCAATATTTCAAAATGCAGGTGGGCCCATACCACGTGTATTCAGAGGTTTTAGGTATATATTTATACAGTTCCCCATCAAGCGGCCCACTTGAGTATCGAATCATCAGCTTGCTTTTTGGCCATACATAATGGATGGGGTGGATCATGGACGTAAAGTCATTTCCTTCACCTACGAGAGAAAGTGATGTCTCTACAAACCTACACGAGATACCCCACCGTATATCTTTTTCACCTTACTGGACTCAATAGCGCATCCAATCGCACCCTTTTAGTTTTACCTTGCTATAACATGCTAGAGCTTATCTTAAGAGCATGTACGTCCATCTAAAATGTATTGTTTACTCTTTACAGTTTGCGTTATATTGGGAACTTTACAAAAAAATAAAAAATAAAAATAAAAATAAAAATAAAAACTGCCTACTTTAGATGAAATTTACATTCGGCTACCTTTTTTTTAAAGGTTTTCAAAAAGTTACCTCATTAATCAATCTAATTATCACTCCACCTCCTGTCACAACCGCCATGCAAGCAAATGGGCTGGGAGCTCAGTTGAGCCCCAGCATGATGTTTATGTAAAATTCACCACAACTGCCAGATAGGGTTGAAAACAGTATACCAGACAATGCTCGTCCCCCAAAGAATATCCATTAATGTCACCCACGTGAATCATGGATGGGTATAATTTTTGAGCCATCGAACTAAGTTTTTGTGGGGAATCTAATGGTTGGAGTGGATTTCATATAATTATCACAATGAGCCCTATGAAAATCAAGGGTGGACGGCTCTCTCCCAATTGTTTCCTTTGTTGCGGCCCACCAGAATTACAGGTCAGCATGAATTTTAGTCCCTACCCCTAGGCTTAATGTTACACTAAATATCTAATTGTCGAAGTGGATCTTATATAAACATCATGGTGTGCCCTCTAAAATCAAGAGTTGTATCCCATACAATTCTTTTTTTTTTTTTCGAAATAATATTCTTTGTACAGTTGGAGCCTACTGTGATATGTATGTGAGATCCACTCCTGCCATTAGATGTCACAATAAAATTTAGTTCTAGAGCCTAAAAATCAGGCCCGCCCGTGATTCTAGTGGGCCATACCAAGGGAGATAGTTTGGAAGACAATCGTTGTATTGTAAACTATTTCCAATCATGTGGTCCACCTAAATCACGGATGGGGGTGATTTTTAGGCCCTTGGCCTAACATGAGGTGACACACATGATGGTCAAGGTATATTTTACATAAACATCATGATGGGGTCCATGCAAGTAGCCCACCAACAGGTGGCCAAAGGAATGTAAGGGAAGAAAGTGGAATAATAATTATATATTAGTTTGGTAGTATTTTGTAAAATTCCCCATTTTGGTACTTTTATGGAAAAACTTGTTCAAGTTTTCCTAAGTCATGCAGTTCTTGGTATAGTGAGTTGACCACCCGGGTGGTGGTGTATGATCATTTTATTATACCAATAAAGTTATAGGTGGTGTGTACCAAGCATTTCTATCATGGGAACCTCCATGTGGAGAGGCTGGATATTCAATATCTTTTCTGATTACATATCGTGGAGCTTGTGTATTCCATTCTTTACAGTTAACCGAATTAGACACTCCATAGCAGTCTCTGATTCAGGCACATAACTATATTCGGGCAATGCAGCCTTTGATCGATGTCACTGTTTTGTTGGTCCACAGATTCTTCATTTGCAATAAATTGCGGCGGTGGTGAGTACACATCGGGAGATGGAATGTCGTATGATAGTGATGTCAATGATCTCGGTATAGCGTCATATTATCTGGTCAACACGACCAGGTTGGCTGTCAGCAATGTTGGGGTCCGTGATAACCTCGAAACTGACAGATACACTACAAACTCTGAATCTCGGTTTATGAATACTTTGGACCCAAACCTGTTTCGGACAACAAGGACATCACAAGGATCGCTTAGATACTACAAGCTTGGGCTTGTGAACGGACAGTATAAAGTGACTCTGCAATTCGCTGAGATACAACTTGAATATGGGATTATTAATAATGGCTTGGGAAGGCGTGTATTCGACATTTTTATCCAGGTGTGTACAATATAGTACGTAGCACAACGTATTTAGTAGTGAACACTAATATTAATCCAGACTATATGATAAAAGTCAATGTAGTATATATACCTTAGAAGGTGTGGTTATGTTCCTCTCTAGGGCCAGCAATGAGTCCAGTTCAGGTCAGCTTGGGCCTGACTGATTTACTAAATGGCCATGAAAATGTCCCAAAGCCCACCTATGTCCTAAGATGATGACGAAGTCCAACCCTTAAGTAGATTCTTGTGCTCAGTGTTTGTGGTATCTATATTATCAGCCAATTTGGTATCGTATGGGTCTCATATGAAACAGGATTGTGTCAACGAAAATAATTCGCATGTTATTTTTTTGTTTGCTAATTAGATTGTATGATTTATGACTTATATGAGCTCTTTTTGGATATATATGCATCAATTTTGTTATAGAGTGTATAGTTTAGAACCATATTTGAGTCCTACTTATGTAATCATGCCTCTTTTGATCTGTCCTGCAGTTCCATTGAAGAATTTCATAATTTTTCTAATGTTTCCTTACACCTTCATGTTGGACAACCCCAAGTACAGGGTTGCGAAGTGGTATAGTACTTGGTAAGACCGAGGTCGATTCACGGGAATTGAATTTGTTGAAACACTATTAGGGTTTTCTGTGAATTTAAGAGAATAAACGACAACCAAAGATTCAAGAATCTCCAATTAATCAATCATTAATATGAATTCATCAATTCAACTTGATCACTCAATTAGAATCGAATAAGAATTCGTTCTAATCGGAATATAGTTTTGTTAAATCAATAGATTATTCCGAAACAAGATATATGAATCATAATTGATTGATTTCTCATAAAAATCTAAGTAATTGTTTGTATAGAATTTAAAGCATCTATTGTACCCAGAGTTAGCAATAGATCAAGAAATTTTACATATTAAAACTTTCACTAATACTAATAATTCAACCAAGTGTTCACTCCCCAAGTATAGGGTTGTGATGTAGTAATAAACTCGGTAAGACCGAGGTCGAATCCACAGGGACTGAAACCTGTACGTAGTCTGAAACTAACTAGAACTAGAACTAGACTAAGATGAAATCTAAATCAAATAATTTTGAGGAATAATTGTGAAATAATTATCTAAAACGTAGAGAATTCAGAGGTAGTAAACTAGGGATTCAAAGGATCCACTTGTAAAGATCAGGGAGAACTACTCTTGATTCATGAAAGCAACTGAACCACCATTGATATAGTTTTCAAGAGATGAAGGGCATATGAATTAGAATGGATTCCATCACCACACCATGCCCAAGAGACGATGGTAAACAACAGAATTAAACTAATTACCAACTAGTCAACATGTTTATGAAGGTTAGGAAGGGTACCGTCATCCGACCATGCCCAGGAGACGATAGTGAACAACAGGGCTTCCTGACATCATAAACATAAAAAAAGAGGAAAAGAAATACTCAAAGCCACCGCAGATCTATTGTAATTTCAGTCACAACAAACCATTGAAAACTAAAAGTATTCCCTTAATTAAACGAAAATCAAATTAAGTTCAAATAATATAAATCAAGCCATAAATTCTCCCATCCCACTACAAGCTTCACCTCTTAGCCCCTAGCTAAGAGGTTTAGTCTAATAACATGATTAGACTAATTCCAAAAATAACATAAATAAAAAGAAATAAATAAATAAAACAACTCCACTTCCTGTGTGCTCCACGTCCAAGCCACCAAGCCAAGCTCTCCAGCCGTCCCAAGTGATGCTCAACTGCTGCCTCCACTGATGGTTCCCACATCTGGATCTTATAGACAACCGGCGAAAAATCGGCCGACTGGAGCTTCCGCACAGAAGAACAGATGCGGAAGTCTGTTCACACTCCTGCTAAACAACATATGCTGAACTGAAAGTGGGGCCCGTTTTTGACTTCAGATGCAAGATCTGATCCGTCCACTGAATTCAGGACGAGATTTTAGCTCAGAATGCATAGTTTTTACAGTCTTTTGATTCGGCCCACATGGTTTTCTATTTTACCGTTCGTTCCTGCGTTTGAACTGATAGGGACCCATCCTCGCTGTTGCATATCATTTCGTCACCTAGGAGAGGGTCACACCTACCCCAGGGATGCAATGGACGGTCCGGATCATCCATTTGGATGATGAGTGGGCCCAGCTAGTGAAAAACGGACGATCAGCGTCCGTTCGCTGTTCAAGCGTAGCAGGGCTGCGCTGATGAGTGATGGGGCCCACTTTAATACTTTATTTGATAAATCCAAGCCGTCCACCGTATTCCCCTCGGAATTTCGGTCGGAAACGGTCAGTTTTGGATCGGTTTTAGTGTGGCCCACCGATCTTTTCTTGCTGCCGTCAAACAGTGTTTGAACGGTTGAAAAACCATCCTCTGCTATAATCTGGAATTCTGCCATCTAGGCAAGGGTGGAAAGGACCTTGGGAATCCAATGGACGGTCCGGATCGTCATTTTTGATGAAGGGTGGGGTCCACAGCATCAACCGATGCTTCTCGGTTCGCAGCAGAGTCCGAAACGGACTCTGTTGGTTTTTTTTGAATGGGAGTCGGTCAGCGGGCCCTGACCGACCCTTGCTGTATTGGTGAGGTGCGGGAGTGCACCGCACTGTGCACTCACAGCCGCACAGGTGGGTCCACTGCGACGCTTGTGAGAAATCTATTCCGTCTAACCTTTTCCTTATCTCGTTTAAGCTGTCCATCTCCAGTTTGAAGAATATCCAGATCTCAGGTGGGCCTAGAATCAATGGTCTATAGGCTGATCTGTCCGTCGGGCCACTTCCACAATGATCCGGGAACTTAAATTTGACGTGTACGGTTCATTTATGGTCCCCAGGTCACGTATGAAGTTTCGAGCCAATTGGATGGCGGGGACTCTGTGATCTTGCACTCTGGCTGGTTTTAGAGCCCGTTTAATGCAAACGGCTTGATTTCCTCGGATCCCCAGCGTATAAATTCTTCCATATGAGTTCTCTGGAGTTCGTCCCTTGCCTTGGTGTCTTCAAAGCGCCAAATCCATGCTTTTACTATCAGTTTTCAGTCAACGCTCCTGATTGAATCCTGCAACAAAACACAATTAAAATCGGGCGTTAAACAGTATCATACTCGTAACTCCAGGTAATAAATGGGGTCTAATATGTAATATTTGACCCTCAACACCAAGACAATCACAATTCAACCATAAAAAGCATAATCATTGAATTAAAAACGAATTAACATTAAAAATGTCTTAAAAGGTTCACCCCTTAACTTTAGCTACGAGATTAGCCAAGCATAGCTAACATCTTAAACTAGAAAACGAAAAAAAATGATAATTTAAAAATCCAAATTAGAACTAAAGGTTGAGGAAGAATGAAGGCGCCGAAGAAGCTTCGTCATAACTCTCTCTCTCTCTCTCTCTCTCTCTCTCTCTCTCTCTCTCTCTCTCTCTCTCTCTCTCTCTCTCTCTCTCTCTCTCTCTCTCTCTCTCTCTCCAAACCTTAGATTGTGTCTAATTCATGTCCACATCAACTCCTTAAATAAGAATAATCCCACCGACTTAGAAAATTCAAGAACTTGCACACTTGCATGCACCGTTGATCAAATTCTTCAATCGATCAAGTCCCTATTGAAGTCCCTTCGATCAAATCAAATTTTTAGCTCAAGCTGATAGAGCATGGCGAATTAATCCATTTATTTCATAGTCCAGGCCCCATATCTCATGGGTTAGGACCTCGGCTGAACCTCCCTCATGGGCCCCACATCACATGGGTACTGCCTCACACGAGACCTCCCGCTCTGATACCACTTTGATGCAGGACAATCAACCAATTGCTCTAAAAGTTCGAATTGATAGAGTATGACGAATTAATCCTTTTATCTCATAGCCCAGGCCGCATATCTCATGGGTTAGGACCTCGACTGAACTCTCTTCGTGGGCTCCACATCACATGAGTACCGCCTCACATAAGCCATCCGCCTCACATGGGCCGCCCACCCCAAGTGTGTCCTTGCATCCCATAAGCTACCCCACTCGAGCCCGGTGTGAAAATACCTCGACATTGTCAAGTTTCTTCAGAAAATATGAATTTATCGATCTGTTCCTTCGATCGATCGAGTTCAATCGACAACCTGTCAATCGAATCGAAAAGTTTGAAAATTGTCCAACAACCAACTTCGAATTTTCAAAGTTTCTCAATTGAATCGACAAGGTTGTTGATCGAATCGAAAAATGTCATTTTTTGTAATATCTTCCATGATCTTCAAAGGTAGGTTTCTTCAAGGTTCTTTCATACTTTTTCTTAAACTCTTTTAGGCTTCAAATCTCCTCATATATTCTTTCCTCCACATAGAAAACACATCTAGTTAAATCAATTTAACATTCAAACACATAGGAAAATAGATGGAAAACTGATGATAAATATACAATATTTAGCAGTTAACACATGTTTGAATGATCAAAATCACTATAAGTTTCGTTAGTTGGGGATATGGAAACAATATCGATATCGCCAATAATATCAGTGATAACCGGAAATATGGGAAAAAATGGGGGAAACGGTAGAATTTTTAATGAAACTTCAAGAGATGCTAAAATACACATTTGCATATTTATGAATAAAAATTTGCGAAATATGTTTATAATAAGTTTCCATTTAATGGACGATTAAAAGCATATGTCGTTGTAAGAAATAGTCTAACCATCCCACCCATCCCATCTAATTAACCATCCAATCATCTATCCAAAAATTAGAATATTGACAACTCGCGATATTTTATCAAGAAATCATCAACATCTAAAAAGAAAATGAAAGATTGTGGTCTTGATATTGCACATGTTGTGGTAATGATAATATTGAGATATTATCAATATTAACAATGACAAATTGCAAACTGCATGCAACGATGTGCTCATAAAAAAATTAAAATATAAAAAAAATTCTAATAAACAAACTTTCTATGATATCTATATGTTGACGATATTATTGAAATATCGTTAATACACTTGTGATACAAGCATCACGGCGTCACCTAAAATTTACACACTAAAAAATATTGATGATATCGATACATTGGCAATACAAGCGATGCTTGAAATTTACACAATTGAAAATACTGGTGATATCGATACATTGGCGATACTTAGTACATTGATTATGCCTGGAATTTTTAATGCTACCGGTGTTATCAGTTTCGCTATCAATGTTGTCAGTAACGACAAGCTAGAGATAACGATAATATTGGAGATATTTCGATGATATCAGAGATAATTACACACCCCCAAACCTTAGATTGTGTCTAATTCATGTCCATAAGCCCTCCTAAAATAAGAAAAATCCCACTTAGAAAATTTGTGAACTTATGCACTTGTGTGCACCATCCATCGAATCCTTCGATCAATCAAGTCCCATTGAAGTCCCTTCGGTTGAATCAAAACATCTTTTGATTGAATTGAAGTCATCCAAAACTATCCAGCAAGTTTCTTCAAAAAATCTGAATTTATCGATCTGTTCTTTCGATCGATCAAGTCCAATTGATGACTTATTGATCAAATAGAAGCTTTCATCGATCAAATTGAAGTTTCCATCGATTGAATCGAAAGTGTGAAATTTGTCTAGCAACCAACTTTGAATTTCTAGAGTTTCTCGATAAAATTGACAAGGCTGTCAATCAAATCGAAAAATGTGATTTTTTGTAATATCTTTCATTGTCTTCAAAGCTAGGTTTCTTCAAATTTCTTCTAGACTTTTTCTTAAACTCTTTTAGACTTCAAATCTCCTTAATTAGTTTGAATTCATCTCGAACTTCATATTCTTTCCCTGCACATAAAAAACACATCTAGTTAGACCAATTTAACATTTAAACACACAAAAAAAGGATGCAAAACTGGGAATAACTATGCAATATTTAGCACTTAACACCTCGCATGTAATATCCATCTATCCACACACACACACACCTAATCCATATATCCATGCACACACACACACACACACATGTAATCTAGGGACAAAGCATCATCCTCTACACTTAAGGCCTACCTCACATTTGAATCAAACTATGTTACTTTCTAGAAACAAGCAAATGAATTTTCTACCCTCTTAATCAGGAAAATTTCTCCAGCAGAATGTCGACAGACTTATAGGGCAGGAAACTACACAAGCCCCATCTAGAGGGCTAAGGCAAGGGCAGGGAGAGATAGGGGAAACCTCTTTACTGACAAGGAGCCCTTGCAGAACTTTCATCTAACCATAACAGGCGACCAATTGCACCAATGGGCATAGAGTACCACACCCTAACTCCCTATAACGGCAATATCAACAATAATCATTGATAAGGGGAACTTTATAAAGGAAAAGGTAGCAATACTTTAACGATGTCATGTCTTGCATGTGAATATGTTGCTGATAATTGGAAATATGTATATTAAAGGGAGTTTCGGCATAGCTGAACCAGCAATACTAATATTATTGGTTATATTATCAATAATATCGTTGATAATAGAAACACTAGTTATAAGGCTTCTTATATACTTGAAGTGTGCACGTGGGAAATGTATTTTGTATAGATCTCATGGCCATCTTGAGGTAGCTGGTTATTAAGATGCGGATTATACAAGGTCAAGACATGATTGGCAGTCGAATACAGGCTACTGTACCTTTCTTGGTAGTAATGTGGTTGCCTAGAAGAGCAATAAGCAAAATGTTGTTGCACAGTCTAGTGTTGAAGTGAAATATATATCCATGCATTGTCAGAGTATCCTAAAATTATTAAAATATCCCCGATATTATCCATATCTCTAGCTCACCCATACTGATAACACTGGTAGTCCTAGAAATTCGAGGTATCGGTGCTATATTGCTAAATATCGTCAATATTTTCGATGGTGTAAATTTTCGGTTTCGCTGTATCACCAATATTTTTTACTATGTAAATTCCTCTTCTCACTTGTATCGCCACTGTATTGGCAATATTTCACTAATATCGCCAATGTATCGATATTGCCAAAAAAAAATTATTAAAAAAAAAAATATTTTTGATTTCTTTATAGGTACATAGTTGCATGCAATGTTTAAATTGTTGACAATAATGCTTATCATATGGTGTATTATCATTAGTGTAACTTGGGCAATATCAAGATCACAATCTTTTATTTACTATATCATGGGAAAGTAAAGCCTTTTTTGCTCACAGAGTAGTGGACAAGAAAATTACCTTAAATTTTTTCGCCCTCATCAACCTCCTCATCATAGATAGGGATTGTGAAGGGATGAATGGAGCATATGGTATCCCCTCGCAGATATGTTGGGCCTAGCCATGTGGAAATGAGAGCTTTTGATGTAGAGCGGGTCACGGACACTTCCATAGCCAAGATGGATCAGAAAAGGCCCGGTTGACGACAGAAGTGATACGGACCGTCAGAACTTAAAACGGACGTATCTCGCAAACCAAAATGAGCTATTGGACGTACCATATATGATTTTGGGGTAGGACGAGCTACTTTAGCCACCCAACCTAGCATGGGGCTGTGCACGCCGAATTTGCGAAATAACACCATATCGACGGTCGAAATCCTATTTTAATTTCATTTTTACTATTTATAGTAAGTTTTAGTTTGAGTATAACTCTTCGTCCATTGGGCTTTAGGAGTTGCGCCCAACATGAAAAGTGGTTAGAATAATTAGGAGAATAGCATGGTTGAGACAAATAGGACACTTACTATTTTTTGCCGAAAACCATGAGGTCGAGTGGAAATCAAAACCGTCTATAAATAGTAAGTTTAGTATTTATAGTAAGTCGCGATTTATAAGAGTTTTAGTTATAGTATGATTCAAAACTCTTTCCCTAGGGTTCGTAGCCTTATTTAAAGAGTTGTAAACTCATTTTTCATCATCAATAAAATTATTTCAAATATTTTAGAATTATTTCTATTTTCTTTTCCTTGTGGATTCGAGATTTCTCTGTGAGGAGTCAAGAGAAGTTCCGTGGATTCAAAACAATTATCCTTGAGGAAGATGGTGCTCGACCTCACATCCTTCCCCGTGTCCAGTGTTCGAAATATCGGTATCGTGTTACGTATCGCATTCTTGGGATACGGATACATATCGGTTATCGCATGAGATATATCAGTTGTATCGTGTAATGTATCACTGTTGTTGGAAACATGGGGAAACATTGGAAAATTGGTTGATTTTTTCAATGAAACTTCGATGATTGTTAAAAAAAAAACATCAATACACACTTATAAATCAAAACATTACAAAAAACAAGTACACATAATAGGTTTTCTTTGTATGGGATCCTAATCTATGCGTCGTCTAACTGAATTGATGCAAATATATTTAATGTCCATTCATATAATTTATAAATGTAAGAAGACGTGTGGAATCACAAGCAATACATTCAAAAGCAAAAGAAGAATCACCACATTAGGTTAAATACGTGTTTGATTTGATGTTTGGACACAGATTGCAAACGATTTGCGAGAAATTGAAAATTTTTGATTTTTTTTTTTTAAAAATTTTCCGCAACTCGACCCATATCCTCCAAATCTCGAAATTGAAGCTCCCAATCCATGATTTTTCATGCAAAACATGAAAAATCATAATTTTGTAACAATTTGACACTAATTTAACATAATTTACAAAAAATAAAAGGATTGAAATTCGAAAATGCTCACCAAATCAAACATGTGGGATATATCGCACTACTTGTGCGTTTCGTATCGCACTGGTGGGATACAAGATATATCATGGGATATAATGGCCGATATCGTCGATATTTAAAACATTGCCTGTCAGCTTTGCACATTTCCTGGACATTATGAAGGTCGCTGAGGTCGAGGGGCTGCAGTAACATGGTCAGATGTAAGCTGGGCTGAAGCAGCGACCCACTGATTGGTGTTGGCCTAAGAGAAGGTCCAGAGTTTGCTAGCCCAGAACGAAGCCCAGCAGGAGACTGATCATGGGGTGGGCCCAATGATTGGGGATGGCTCACAACTCAAGAGGGTTCTGTTAATGGTGCACAAGGCCCAACAGATCCTGTTGGAGTGGGCCCATTGGCAGGGAAAGGCCAAACAAATATAGTATAGGACCATTATTATCTAGGCCAGAGTCAATTGGCCTAGCTAAATTGAAAATAGCGAGTGAATCTCAATTCCTCCAATGATAAAAAAAATCTGACCGTTTGAGGGGTTGAGTTGCTTGGACTGCTCAGAGGAGGAAAAGATTGCTGGCCAACAGGGGTTTCCGGTAAGCTTGAGACCGGAAGAGGAGAAGTACAAGTGAATTGTACTTACAAGCATGTATTGTAAAAAATAAAAAATCAGTAAATGGAATATTTCATACTATAAGGTTCTGTTTGTTAGTGCAAGTAAATTGAATTGCCATCATTTAGTTTAGTCAATATGAAACTAATAATGAGTTTCCTAGCATTTGTAATGATGGAGTTTCCCACAAAATGCAGTTATGTTTCTTTCAAGACCAAATTATGAGAGAAATAATTGCCAATTCAATCTAGTGTGCTCCCACCTTTATGAAAAAAAAAATGTAACCATCAAGCATCTTTTGAAAAGTAAGCATACAATAATTAAGGCAGCAAAAAAAAAAAAAAAAAAAAAAAAAAAAAAAAAAAAAAAAAAAAAAAACTATTCCATAGAACATTGATATATAGGATAGTAGCGATATGGATAACATGGATAGGCTAGTAGCGATATGGATCTTCTTGAACTCCAAAGGTAGGTCCAACAAATCGTTTTTAAAAATGGTGAAAAAAAAATGTTCATGCTTTCCTGAAGTATGGATGTTTGGCAGTCCCAAACATATCAATCACCATCCTTTGCAAATGTGTTTCAGCTTATGCAGTTTGTGAATTCATCATGACCGTATTCTCTGCTTGTTTTGATACTCCATTAATCGCTTTCCCAGGGTAATCTCCAATTGAAAGATTTTGATATAAAAAAGGAGGCAGGTGGAGTGACTAATAGTGCAGTTCTGAAGACTTTCAAGGTTTATGTATCCAAGAATTTCATTGAAATCCATCTCTTTAGGGCTGGAAAAGGGACTTATTTGGCTGGGCCATCCATTTCGGCCATCAACGTCACTCCAGGTAATATATATTCAGAACTGAATACTAGAATCAAATTCTAAAGTTTCTAGATGTTCAGTACTGACAGATGAACATTTTGGCTGTACTTTTAGATTTCCCTCCAACTTTTAGTAACCGTGCGCCAACTTCTTGGGGAAAGGAGAACAAGACTAGCTTGATTGTTGGGATTATAGTTGGTGTTGTTGCTCTGAGTTTTATATCCATTTCTGCAATATTTATTCGGAAACAAAGGAGCAGGGGCATCCATGAAGATGCAGGTAATACCAATATTGCTAAATTAGGGTGTGTTTCGATGCTCAACTGAACTGGATTGAAATTTATTAAATTCATTGTAGAGGAATGATCAAAGTGGGGGTGGCACCATTTTAATTCATTTATCAGCTTGAAATGGTAGTAATAACAATATAGGGAGATGGCCCCACTTTGATCATTTTCTATTTATTGAATTGAACTACCACGATTCTGTTAGATTTAGCCAATGTTTTAAGCATCGACAATACCGGCCGATATATCCCACGACATATCTTGTGTCCCACCTATGCGATACAAAACGACAAGTAGTGTTGATATATCCCACACATTTGATCCGGTGAGCATTTTCAATTTTTAATCACTTTTTCTCGTTGAAATTATGTTTGTCAAATGGTTACAAATCCATTGGTTCTTCATGTTTTGCATGAAAAATAATGAAGTTGGAGCTTTGATTTCGATTTCCATTGGTTCTTCGTGTTCTCTATGCTAGCTGTCAATTGAGACCAATTTTGAAGTATTTAGGAGTATTTGATGAAAATGATCATCACATATACTCTAATTTCAAATTTTGAGTTTAGGTGGCCCAATTTTGGGAAATTTTAAATTTTCCCTAATTTCTCCCAAAATGCTTGCAATGTTGCATTCCAAACATGAAATCAAGCATGTATGAGGGCTAATCTACTGATTTGTTAAGTCCTTGTCAATTTTCAGAAATTAAAAATTATTAAAATATTAGTTTTTTCTCGAAATTTCCCTTCAACAAGCTGTCAATTGAGACTAACTTCGAAGTATTTAGGAGTGATTGATGAAATGATCATCACATATACTGTAAATGTTATGCATTCAATTTGAATATAGTTGCATTAGTTCAATTAGGCAATGCATTACTTAGGACACTATACAAAGGAAACCTATTACGTACACTACTTTTTTGAGATGTTATGATTTCAAAGTGTGTATTAAGGTCTTTTTTAACAATCCTTAAAATTTCATTGAAAAATTCAACATTTTTCCCAATGTTTTCCCATGTTTCCCAAAAAGTGCAATAAATTACCTAATACAAATGATATATCCCCTGCGATAACCGACACATATCTATAGCCCAAGGATGCAATACGTAACGTGATACTGATATTTCAAACACTAGATTTAACATCGAAACACAACCTAAGTGATATGTATTGAAACTCCAACTCAGACACTTCTAACTTGCATGTTATGGTCCTAAAATACTTTAACATGAAAATCCACTCAATAGGAGAGTGGATTCGAGTCTTTGGTTTAAGTTTTCTCAACTAGGAGATATCGCGATTTTTCTTTGAAAATTTTCTAGTTACCAATTAGCTTTCTTAGGCCATATTCAGTTATCCTTGTAAGCAGGATTTTGTTCCACCCAAATCAATATTCGTAACATTTCGAACAGGACCCAAAACATCCTAGGTATTTACTTGGTACGGAAAAGGTGGAAAATTACTACTCTACATACTGGACATCCATTTTTAGTGACATTTGCAAACACACAACCAAATGGATAAACATAATTTCATTATATAAAAAAAAATTCTCTAGTGCTTCTAATTTTGGGTGCTAAATTAAATATAGTAATTGCAATATGGCGGCTTGAAATACATTGGTCATTTTCTATTTTATGGAATTGAACCATCACAAATCAATTAGAAACTTGAAAGTTTAGAAGAACATAGAAATGCCAAAAGGAACACGAAGAAAGTAGTAAATGAGGCAAAATTTAAGACACGTCATGGTCTTTAGGCTAGATTGAGAGTAGAATAGGTGATAAATGTCTTCAAACCTGTGAAATTGAGAAGGGAATGTAGGGGTTGTTGGAAATAATTTGCTCAAAACAGTAGATAATATTCATAAAAATAAAAATAAAAATAAAAAATAAAGTAAAAAAGGATGACTTATTTGCTTGAGTTGAGGCATGACTGGGTCACCTAGCTTAAAACCAAATCTGCGCGCCCTCCTTGGACCTCCTCCCAAGTGCAACAGGAATCTTGGACAGTTGGCCTCCAAGATATAATGACTATTAATCGGTCCCAACCGTGCACTTGTTGTACATAGGCTCGAACCAGCATGCAGAACTTAACCGAAGTGAGTTGACTCAGTAGCAAACTCAGTTGGCAAAACAATATTGAACTAGATACGAAATTTTGAAGAAACAAAAAAAAAGAAATCATTGGTTTGAATGAAGAATCAGAAAAGGAGTAGGTGTATATATAGACCACAATTAGGTACTTAAAGCACCATTTCAAATGGGTTAGATCTGTTGGGTTTGAACTCAACTGCTGCGACTAGCTAAATAGATGCATCCCTAGTTTGAAATTCATGCAAAATCGAAAAGTGCAAGTATACTCATGGAGTGCAGAACAAAAACCATTAGCATGAGTGTACTCTCAATCTACACATAGACCTAGACCCAGACCCAGCCTGGCCTAGCGCAGCATGCGCGCACACAGCCATGACACAACTCAGCTCGACTCGGTGCTTGCACGTTGTAAAGAGATGGTCCAACCCAAATCGCTATTCCTCCTTGGTGGCTCAAGCCTTATACAAACTACATCTCTCATATACATGAGATTTCTTTGGTTCTTTCTTATGTGAGACAAGAAAGCTACACTAAAAACAAAAACATTTTTAAAAAAGAAACATGTAGAGAAAACTTAAATTTTGAAATAAAATTATTAAAAATATATATATTTAATACAATAGGGGCATTAATAATATTAGTTGCATTAAAAACGATGACCAAAGGGTATTGGTTAAGTTCAATGAGATCAATGAAAGGTGGAGAAGCTATTTTCAGAACTTGCTAAGTGACAATCAGTATGAGAGCATAGGGATAGATGGAATTATAAATTCAAATGAGCTTTGAGAGCGTAGATACTTTTAAGAGATTAGTAATCAAGAAGCTTCGAAAAAGATGAAGATAGGAAAGGCCTTTGGACCGGATGGTATACCGATGGATGTTAAGAGGTGCACAGGAGGTACATATTTATTTTGGTTGGCAAGATAACAAAAGCTCCAGGAATTACTTTGCTTAGCCTATTTAGAAGTTTGGTTGAAATGGGAGTCTTTTGTTTTCACGGGGTCTTTGGTTTTTTTGTGTTGTGTGACATGATGTGTCAGTTGGTATGGATGTTGTATTTGATGTCTTAAATCAAGTTAGACACTGGGTCTATCACTGCCATCGACAGCCTGCTCGATGTCACCTTCGATGCCATAGATGAGTATTCGATACCATCGAGAATTTTCCGAAAAATCATATTTTTCCTTTGGACAATTGAGGTGTTAGTTCGATGTCATCGATTAGTGTTTGATGCCATCGAAGGATTAGTTTCGATGCCATCTATGAGTGTTCGATGGCATCGACAGATTCTGTGCAAAATTTTCGCAAAGTTGCGAATTTGCAGGATTTGTTTCCGATTTCGTTTGGGATTCTTTCCAAGGCAATATATATGGGTGTAAACGGGATAGGGAGTAATTCTAATGGCCTGTTTGGGAAAATGTTTTTAGGTGTATTGAGGTGTATGGAATTGGCTGATATGACGCATTTAATGTTGTCAGTGGACTGTCGGTGGTTTGGTTGTAGTCACCAATTCCATGACCAGCTACGGTCGTGTTTGGGTGTTGTGGTATTGCAACCATCCCACCACCTAATGTTGTTTGGATAAGTGAGGAATTGCTTCCAGTATCTGTCATAACCACTGGAATGATGTTTGGCGAGATTGTACACCATTCTTCAACTTCCAGTATTGTACAAATACTGACACTATTCAACGGTGCGAAAATGGTGGATATCACGGGCCATGCTTTCGGTGGCCCATGCACTATATGATAAAAAGTCCATATAGATGGTGGATATGAAGGATCCGAAACGGTGGATATCACGGTCGATCCATAAATTTTATGGCTCAGATCTTTGGTGCATAATCTGTCCATGGTGGACCCCATAGTTTCAACGCTTTAGATCACTGAACCATTGGAGCACTCATACAAACCGAAAACCAAAACTTTAGTGCCCGAGCATTGTACAATAAGAGAAGTCTCGAGTATCAAATGCTCCCCTAAAATAAACTGAGAAAACTGGATGGGTCATTGATCACGTTATCTACACCATCGAAACCTTTGGGTAATCGATGTGGCCCCTCTAATGAATATATTGTTTTAGCTTCTTCACCAGGTGATTTCAATGGGCTATTCTACCAATTCAACGGCGTAGATTCTCCACCCAATCGACACATTATCATGAAACGAAACAGTTGTATGAAAACATGTTTCATATCAAATCTGTCAACCACGTAAGATAATCAAACAGACCTGCACACAGAATGTACGCTTCAGAATAAACAAAAATAGAATGGTCTAGGATGCACGAAAACAGCGAACATAAAAAAATAAATAAAGAAATAAATAAAAGGCAAAAACAAAATAAAATAGACACATAAAAAAAAAAGGATAGCACTGAGAACATCCAAAAGAAACCCGCTCCTCAACACCAAAACAACAACAAATTCACATGTCCGACATCATAGTAAGGAGGGGCAGTCTCAGTGGCAACTGGATTATCTTCTAAACTATTGCATACTGTAGGCATGGATAATGAAGAACGGCTAAACCCAAGGGTGAACCTGTAAGGAGTTTAATATGAAAATGAATATAATATAAATAGGTACTAAACGAAAACTCGTGATGCCAATGTGCAGACTCAGTACCTGTCCGTATTGATAATGCAAGGAAGAGAATACCATACTCCCAGTCAAATGTACTTTCACATACTACTACCAAAATGCTGAGATTTACCTGTTCATATCCGACTGATATAAGTACATTATCACTACACACAAAGAGACGATTGCCTATATGCAAAGGGCATTACTACTCACTATTAAATTCACCTGTGTCAAGATTGATGTGGTCATTAGCCTCCAAACAAACATCTATTGCCTACACACAAAAACACGTTACCTAAGAAATGATACAGGAATCCAATCCGGGTTTCAAGTAGTCATACCTGGCCCTTGGTTCAACTGGGAGCAAGAGGCTGGACTTCATTTGTAAGGAACCTCATACTAATGGAGATTAAGGGAGATATGGATAAAAGAAATGATCAATGCATGCAATTCTATCACAATTTACACTCAAATATACATATAATGAGATTTGTAGTTAAGATGCAGTTATACATGCCATATTAAAGAGTTCGAGGATAAGTTATCTATTGTCTACCAAAATTTAAATAGCAAGTGGTGCAACACCATCCAAAACTACAACTTAATTATTATATATAATATGAAGAATAAAACCAATATTGCAACTACTAATGCTACCACCACTTCCCCGACTTTCAGGGTGACATCATCTGTTTGTGTACTCTTGCACACCATGGATCTTGGAATTTCTCAGATAGAATTCCGAGCATCTGTAGGTGAATGTACCTCACCACGTCGCCTGTTAATTAATCCACTATTTGAACTTGCATAGTTTGCATTCCACCATGCAGTCGCATCTTGGAATGTTTTGAATGATCGATGTCTGGCACCGCTAAATCCCTCCACATGCAGTCGTGCCTCATCCCAAGACATATATATATATCCAACCAACATTTAACACGGATATACATACATCACAAAAAGAGAAGAAAAAAAACTAACTGTTCCCCCACAAATCAGTATATAGTTATTACAAAACCACAAAACAGAAATTTCTATTTCGATGCGTAATAAAAGTATTTTAATCCATCAAGAAGAACCCCCACCAATCCCTCCATTCATATCAGACAAGGTTTTTTTCAACCACTCCACCCTCCGCTCCGGGCAAAGACTTGCGAAAAAGGATGCCAACTGCTTATCCCATCTGACTAACCTCTATAAACTCTTTGTTGGTCAGTCCCTACACCTCCTCGAGGACATCCAACACTTTACCAGTGCGGTTCATCTCTTTTCCAAGTCCAAAGTTTCGCATTGCCTCCGCCACACCATCCAGGGAGTGCTAAGGACGTCACAGGGACGAGCAGCACACATCCGTTTCGAAGACGCACTCCCACCACGACTACTCTCAGAGTCAATCGCTCGGTTGGGAGTACTGCGGAATGAACGATTTCCAGTTGCCCGACGAGAATCATTTGAAAAGTCATAATTCCCAATCGAATCTCCGAGATGATCCTCGGAAAGATTGATGGGTACATCCATCTCATCATCCTGCTCAGTCCAAGGGTCATTCAAATCTCGCTAAATACGAGAGGAAGACGCAGCCATGTTTCTGCTTCCCTAAGCGTAGTGGCCTGTTGCATGGTCCGAACCAACAATCGCCGCCAAATCGTCCATTCGCTCAATCCGCTTTCCACGTAACCTTTCTGCTCTTGGATGCGACTACAATCAAGAAAGATATTAGTTTAGTAAACATATTTGATACAATCCTGATTTGCAATATAAGGGATTGTACGCAATGATTACCTTTAGGTACTCATCCCAGACCTCGTCGGGTGCAGTTACTACCATACGCTCGTGTCCTAACCGAACCCACTTGCGGCCAGCATGTCCTTCAGATCGTTGTACTCACGCTTGTGATACCGCATTCGGTTTTGAATGTTTTGCCAGTTCACCGTAATTTGTGTCTTCCTCGACACCTCCGCAAAGGCCTCATTATATGCCTCCTTCTTAAAACCATTATCTGCTTTTCGGCCTAAAGATATCTGTTCAAGCAAAGCATCGAATAAAATTGAATCCATGGTCCGGGTCCATTTGATTTTTACAGCGCGTGATAGCGGCTCAGCAAGCGATTTAACAGTCTTCTCACGTTGAGAGCATCTTGTCGGCAGAACTGGAGTTCTTATTGGGGACTGCGTCGGAGTTTGTGTATCTCTTACAGAATAATCAGACATGTCACCTACTGCGTGGATTAACAAACAGTTAAAACCAACTTACACAATAATGAAGTTCAATATTATACTAGCAACTACGTATTATAGAAAGAGCAATTAATTGTATAGAGCAAATATGTACATCAAAAAATGACAGACTTCATCTCAACTGTCTTCTCTCTCTCATATATATATATATATATATATATATATATATATGTGTGTGTGTGTGTGTGTGTGTGTGTGTGTGTGTGTGTGTGTGTGTTGTCTCAAAAAATAACATCAGTTAATGTATCTTTAAAATAAAAGGACCCTATGTAGTCCTACTATTTGTTTGCGCGTCGGACCACATTCGCTCTGCAATCTGATCTCGAACATTAATCCACGCAGATTTCTCCTGTTGTGTCGCTTGCACTAGCCACTGGCGCTCATCCATTGTTGATATCTCATTTGGTGTAGGATTGCTCTCTGCATCTCCCACAGTTATACCAACATCCTCCAAATCTTGTCCAGTTTCGTCTTCTCGACGAATGAAATTATGTAGTATACAACATACTACTACAATCTTCACCTAGGTTTCAAATGGATATTGCGCAGCTGTCTTTAAGATAGAAAACCGTCCCTTCATTACTCCAAAACAACGTTCAATTGCATTTCGCAATTGCGCGTGTCGGTAATTGAACAGCTCCTTGTTCATGGGTGCTCTCCCGGTTCGATATTCGTGCAAGTGGTATCGAACACCGCGATAAGGCGCCATGAATCCAGGTGAGTGAGCGTATCCTGCGTCGACGATGAAATATTTTCCTACATTGCGTAAAAATTAGGGTCATGGGGGTTAGTGTGTTGAGAATGATGTTTAGGGTGAAGAATATTGTATGTTATTTCTGAAGAAACAATTACCGTTTGGTACAATTAGTGGATCATCACTTCGGGTCAGCGCGTTATATAGGACCCGTGCATCCGAAGCAGAACCCTCCCATCCAGCTAGCACGTATAAGAATGTCATGTTAAAAGAACAAGCAACAAGTACATTCTAAGACACGATACCCTTTCAGTTGCGAAAGCTTGGATGTTGGGATGATTCCACATGAGCGGGAATATGCGTGTCGTCTATTGCACCAACACAATCCTATCGTCGATGACATCGAATTTCAGATATAAGATAATATGACAAATATTAGCTCCTACAAAATCAAAACGGAAAATGGCATCCCCTGACGAGAATGTTACCTGAAAATATGTTTGCCAGTAAGGATTCGATTGAATCTCTGGCGGGGTCTCAGTACCCGCCTGCTTCACAAAATCAGGGTACAAGGACACTATCGCATTAAGGACACGATGAAAGTGACGACTTACCGTTTCACCTGAACGTATGAATCTGCGTCCTATCACACGATTACGCACGTTATGTCCTATGGTATGGAGGAAGATCACTACTTGCTCCTCAAGACTAACGTGTCGAGTATCGCGTAGGTGCGTTCTGTCACGCAGTACGTTACATAATGAGAAGAAACATTATCGTCTCATCCTCAACTATGTAAAACAATCATTGTCACTCGCACGCACGATGGAGTTTATAAACCTTGCCCGCTCGTCATCCACTTGACGCGCCGGTTCTCTTAACATATAGTGACAGCAATATTCACCAACAGCAGCTACGCATGCGGCCATAGCTTGCACCACCATGGTCTCGGCTACGTCGTCTTCATCGTCGCTATCCATCTCCTAAAGTAGAAAATAAAGTTGATGTACCTTATCAACAACCTAGTATGTGATCAGGTATAATTTCTTCCAAACCCAACTAGAAATTTCATGCCTAGAACCACTATTTGAATGCCAAGGAAATCAGAATTTGGAACTAATTGAAACTAAAATTTGAGAGTCACCCAAATGCACCCAAAAAATACTTAAGTGGAGTGAGATGAGGTTGACAAATAAACTAACTAATCTGAGTTACAGAATGTCTCATGGATCTATTTAAAGCATACTAATCAGAGATTTAGATATCATTTTTAGATTTAAAAAAATTATAACTAAACTATAAATCATTAAAAAATATAGGAGATAAGAGTGTAATCTAGAAAATATATGGAACAAAAATGGAGAAATCCAGTAAAACTTAAAAGAAACTCAGCTGCAACTGTCAATGAGGACTTGATGAAATGCGTGTTCTGCCAAGTCGACTTTGGACCGACATAAAACAAATGGCAAGACCATTGTCAAAGGAAAAAAGTAGAATCAACAAAAAAAAGAAAAAAGCAGCATTGTGCAATTGTAATGTGTTTGGATGCCCCCTAGATTTGAGTTACAATCAGGTATAAAAAATAAAGTCGAAATAACAGAAGGTGTATATTCATTAATTCTAAAGTTAGGACTTGAAAGGGTCCTAACAAGAGTTGGATGCTTTCTCCGTCATTATGATATATTAGGAAACATATCAATTCAATTCACTTGTATTTGCAAACATGGCCGAGTGTTTGTTAACCAGAACACAATCTTCAACAGAAGCTCATCTATTCAGGGCCTTCTCAACCAAATGGTGACACTGCACTGTTGTTTGTCTAGCAAATAACAAACGAACAAAGGAGAAAATCTTTTGTCCTGCGTGTTCATTTCATCATCATATCCATGAAATCCAATAAGCAGTATCTTGTATGCAAATGGTATTATGATTGGAATGGACATTTGTTGCCTCTGTTACATTGCTACTATGAATTTCTAATACATCTTGACTGTCTTTTGGTTTTCAAGCTAAGCTCTTACATTGGTTATTTAGCCACGCTGAAAAGTAATTGCTTTTGCAGTTTTTTCTTCCCACATGTCTAGAAAGAAATCTAAGTCTGATGGAGGTGATTCTAGTGAAGAGAATATGTCTAAGAAAGATCTGGCTCTACACCAAGCTCTGTATTAGATCACTTCCTCATTTGGAAAGGGGTCAACCATGTGGCTTGGTCGTTCCGCTTCTCATAGACATGTTCCTGTGGTATAGACAGGATCTTTTTCTTTGGATATGGCATTGGGAATTGGTGGGTTTCCAAAGATAATTTGGTCACTAGAACTGTAAATAGTTCTCTCTCTTAGGCAACCGGGAAACGGCATTTATTATCTCTACTATTAGTATGGTACTTCTCTTCATTGATGGAATAAATCCAACAAGCATTATCTTGAAATGCCTTAGAAAATCAGGAAGAAGAAGAATTTCAAATAAACTACAAAACATGACGCATGTAATGTTGCATTCATCAACTTCATAAGGTCATTATATCTGTTTTGCATTGACATTTCATTGGTACCAAAAGCAAAAGAATCATACCGCCATCATTTGAAAGAGCTAGCTAAACCTGTAGTGATTTTTTTTTTTTCAAATGAATAACCATACTGAGAAACACAAAAAACAAACCAGTTCTTTCGATCGAGTGCTTACAAC
Source organism: Magnolia officinalis (assembly GCA_021015155.1). Classification (NCBI taxonomy): domain Eukaryota; kingdom Viridiplantae; phylum Streptophyta; class Magnoliopsida; order Magnoliales; family Magnoliaceae; genus Magnolia; species Magnolia officinalis. Next base: position 4,161 of record JAJHSJ010002445.1, on the reverse strand, counting down.
ATCTCATCAACAACCCACTTTCAAATGGGGGTTTCTGGCAGCCCATTGAAAGCTTGTTTCTAATATTGGAAGTTTTCCGAGAGGACTTCCACCATAAGTTGCATGTTTATTGTATCAAATTAAGTTATCCATTCTATTATGCGAGAAATAGTTGACAGTAAAGTTATAGAGATTAATCCATCAGATATTCAGGTCCAAGTAACTTCGGTCAAGTGAAATGGATCCAACTATCTTATTAGCTTATAAATTTGTGCATGAGTTACAAACTATAAAAGGGAAACAAGAGTATTTAATTGGAAGTAAACCCAGGCATGCATGCATTCAGAGAATGCACAAACTATAATAAGGAATTTTAGCAAAAAATCTGCACAATGGTGAAGAACGCCCACTTGAATACATTAGCAGAATCCCCATCAGCAATCACCTCAGTCGATAAGGACAACATGAAGAGGCAGAGGCAATAACACAGTTACACAAATATCTAGCGTCAGCTTCATTTGAGCTTCTGATGCCCAACCGACAACAAAAGAAGCCATCTTAACTTACCATTATTGCCTCCGATAGCAATACGTATAATAGTTGACAAGGTGACAATTGATGCTGGAGCTCATCATCATCATCCAAAGTCAGCTACATGAATCCTATTCCTCCACTCCACTCTATCAGGGGGCATAGCTTTAGTTAGACCATAGGCCATCAATGGGTTCTACAACCCATCTGGTGCATAGATGTGAGAGTGTGTGTGTGTATGTATTTGACCATTCAAAAAAAAAAAAACTCTTATCCTATTGCTGATATTTATGAGACTTGGTTTTCCAGAACTTAATAATGTCACAATGGTATGGAGTTTAATATCGTAGCCTTCAAGGTTTCAACTAGGATCCATTTTTCAAAAGAAAGGATCCTACTACTGCATTTTTATCAGGATCCAGTTTGAAATTCTGGGTCCTATTGCTACATTTCCACCAGGTTCCAGCTTGAAAACTGGATCATACTGCTGTTTTCCATCATTCTTCTCTAAGTAATAAGATGTTTGCATGTTTTTTCTTCAAAAATGGAACCCAATCCCAATTAACCTTAAGGCCATGTTTGGATACAGGGAATCAATGTCTATGCAGGGAAATGTAGAAGGTAATTCTTTGACATGACAATGTACATTCCTTATTTAGATTACACGCTTTACATACACTCATTCTAAAATCTTGGGGGCCAAAAATAAAATATATAGTGCAAATCTTGAGGGCCAGATGGAGGTGAACAAGGTAGTTGTCAATTTCTACCATAATCCTTATTCTGAGGAAGATTTCTTGAGACCCATCCTCAAAGATGTTGATTTCTAGTCCATCCTGTTTGAGAAAGCCAACTGTTTAGAAAGGGCTTCCAATAGGGAGGAGATGATAGAGGCTGGGTTTTCAATGAATGGGGACAAAGCCCTCAACCCTGATGGTTTCACTATAGATTTCTCTAAGACATGCTAGCATAGTGTTAAAAGATTTGATTCTCATCTTCCATGAATACTTCAATACGGACAGATTAATAAAGAAATGAATGCAATTGCTAAAATAGAGGGAGCAAAGAGATTAGTGACTCGTTGCAACAAGTCTGTCAAGTTTTCTCCAACAGTCCATCAAAATCGTCACAAAGATTCTCGGTAATAGGATAATCTAGTCCTGACATTCGTTGTATCGATGTACTGCTACCAAAGGATCTTCATTTGTGAGAAGCAATTTCAAGATGGTGTTTTTCCAGCAAATAAGTGTGTGAACTCAAGAAGATCTCATGCGAAATTTATATGGCTGCTCTGCACATCAACCATGGATAATGCAAGGGAGATGGTTGATGTGCAGAGGTTATTGGCACCTTTGTAATTGTTTACACTGTCTTCTCTACTACTAATGCCAAGAGAAATGGCAGAGATTCTCATGTGCCTATCCTTGCACCATTTCCAACTGGGATTGTAGTGTTCCTGGTGCACTTGGCTACAATCCCTGTCAATGCATCTGGCATCAACCTCAGCCAGGAGTCTTGAAAGTTAATCATCTTCAACAAGGGCCAGGCTTGGGATGATCATTGGATATTCTGGGTGGGCCCTTTCATTGGAGCAGCACTTGTAGCAGTGTACCATCAGATTGTAATAAGGGCATTAATCCCATTCACAGCCAGATGCTCTCAACAAAAAATCAGTAAACTGATGGGGCCTATGATTAAGTGACGTGTAGATGTTCATTTTAAAAAATCAGGCCTATGATTCAGTGAACCATGACATTTTAGGTCCACACATGCACAAAAATCATGCACACACACTGATTCAGCAGCATTTCTGATCATTTTTATGAGAATGTATAAACGGTGATGAATGCTGAATAACAGTTTCTTCCAAGCAAAAAGAAGAAGGAATAAAGTAGTTTGAAATGCCCTATGCAGCCTATAAATATAAACACATCCAAATAGATCTGGGCATTGGTGAACCCCAACGTATGAAATCATTTTATACGAATAACGTACACCAACTACGGAAGCTGATCTACAGGTAGAAAGACCGTTACCATGTAAAATACTATGCAAATTTCAATTACAGGCTAATAGATTTTCGTAGAAATGAAACTGAACAGTTAAACTCTTCAGCAGATGCAAACAAATTTAAACCCAAGGAGATTGATATACCTAGAGTTGGCCAGTAAATTTGCCCCAAAGTGAATGAAGTAAGGTACGGCATGTCTTCTATGTTATTATGAAAAAGGATAATACCATCCATTTTATGAAAATGGTTGCCTAAATACCATCCATTATTTGAATACCTCAGGAAATAGATAAACAGGATAAGGAAAAAATCAATACACCACCACACTTTAATCAATGAAGAATAAAATTATGAAGAACCTAGATTGCGAAGTAGGAGAGCACCACAGCGTCGATATCCCGCCGGCCACAACTCTACCAATCAAACCAAGCAAAGAAGTGATTAAGATTGTATACACAAACCACTTTCGTGAGAGGGCCATATAGACGATTTTCATCTTCAAAACCTGATCACCCACAACATGTGCCTATTGGGGCCTCACCATTCAAGTACGGAATAGATAAGAGAAAACCCTGAGAGAATGATCTCAGAAGCCCTATTGGCTGGTGAGTATTTGTGGGAGATCAAGCTATAGGATGCACGTTTTACCTGATCCCTCCCACTTACAATACCAGACAGAATCCGGACGTCGATTTTGGGAACACCCTACCTCACACCACCACTCCACGCAGCGCGCGCGCGATTGCAATACACCTCTACCCAGCAAGAACGGGTGACGAACATGCATCCATCTATATAGGAGCGATTTCGCGCCAAAAACCTCTACCATCACCCTCTCTCCCCCCCATACCCTCTCTCCCACTCCTCCCGCCATCACTAGGGATTGAGAAATCCCATCGGTTTCCGTACGATGGCTTCTGGTTTCGCTGTGGATGGGAAGGATGTGAGAGAGCCGGCATCGATTCCAAGGAGGGATTTCGCAATCCCTCCATATCTCGCTGAATACATTGAAAAACGATCGAGTACCTGCAGTCGACGCCGCCCAAACACGAGGGGGGGTAGGGTCGGTGGGATTTGACAATCCTATCCCACCTAATACCCTTTAATACACCTTAAAACATTTGCCCAAACAGGCCCTAAGGGTTTCTAAATTGTCCAAGGGTTTCAAAGGGTGTAGCAAGGGTGAGATTCGAGGTTGTTCGAATCGGGTAAGCTCTTTCTCTTTGTAATTTCTGCCTTCATAGTGATATTTGTCGCTTTGTGCCGTGGTTTTTTTCCCGAGAGGGTTTTTCCACGTTAAATCGTTGTGTTCTCTTTCTGTTTGCCTGGTGCTATTGGATTGCTATCCTTGATTCATCTCCGTGTGTTTCTGTGGTTCCCCCAACAATGGAAGGCTCTTATTTCTTTTGTTTTTGGGTGCATGGCTCTTGGGTTTTAGTAGTGGGGTTTGGCTGTAGTAGGATTTTATGCTTTTGTTTTCTGTTTTGTTCCAATGGTTTTTGTTTGGTGCTACTTCCTATATTATATGATTTCTGTTTTTTTAACAAATGAAAATTGTGGGTAGAGTAAAGATCTTCAGATGGTCATTACAATGTGGTTGTTTCTTCTGGTTCAACTGAATGTTTACAATTCAATTATTT